>JAPPVO010008075.1:0-32393 GCA_030407325.1 Camellia japonica
CCTTTCATTAACCCGTTTCCAATCTTTTATAACATTAACAATTACTTAGGAAAATAGATTCACTAAGCCCATTACTCTCTTCCATTTTCCACACATACAACAGATGTGCCTTTTCAAAACAGATTTCTAAAATGTTTGATTTTCTTTACACTTCCAAAAGACAAAAGCCATTTCGGTTCAATCCCAAATCTATCATAACTATACATGCATACCTTTATAAAGGGAGATAACAACTCAACTACATGCATAAGATAAACCAATGAGGCAACTCGGCCCTCCAAAACTGTAACCAAGACAATCCACAATGTTCCCAGATACATTGAAAAAATAACAACAAAACTTTGCTCTACTAGCTAGGTGCGTAGTAAGCCAAAGATACACTTCTCACAACAACATACCATTTTACCAGGCGCTAGCTGGAAGGGTGTGGTACCTTAGATTATCAGCGCATATAGTTCTCCAGGCGCTAGCTGGAAGGAAACGGTACCTCTGATTATCAGCGCAGGATATCACACCAACAACCACAATACCACAAGGCATAACCAACATGTGTAAAAAACACATAAACCATCAGGACACAAACATGTGTTAAGATATATGAACACATAGGTGTGTGGAGTCCATCCCCTATCTTCTCACACACACTGGAGTACAACCCCTCTCTCATCCCTAACAAGTATACATATATAATGCATCTCAACATTTCATCACATAAGATGTTCAATCAACAATGGTGTGATGTATACACGACAATTCAACGCAACCGTGACATCCTCCACCGATGTCCAAGGACAAAACCTCTAGATGCAAGTGTTTAGTACATCTATTAAAAGACTCAATTATCATGAGATTACAAACCCAACAACAACATTAACATGGTAGTTAAAGATACAACCTCCACATATGTGTGTTCAACACTCAAATTACAACAATCCAATTCTCATACTTCATTCAAAAGTATCTTTTTCCATTTCACAAAACAAATTCCATTTTCTCTTATTTTTCACAAAACCAACTCCATACCTTTTGTTTTCACAAAATCAATTCCATGGACAATATAGCGACCCCGGTCTTTTCCCTTTTGATTATTGTATCCGGACTTATGTTCTGTAGATTCCATTGTTGTATTATTGTTGTTGTCGTCCTTTAATTCTTTATTTTTGAGTTATGGGTTGAGTTGGGCAGGTTTGTTACAGGTTGGTTGGGTTGGAAACCAAGTGTTGCTGTCCAGATTTTTGGACCTTCGCTCGAGCGAGGAGTTGGTCGCTCGAGCGAGATGTTGTTTTTGTTCTTCGCTCGAGCCAGGGTTTGGTCGCTCGAGCGAGAGTCTGCGTCTGGGCTTAGGACCTGAGAGATGTGTTTCTTGGCTCGAGCGAGCATTTCTTCGCTCGAGCGAGCGAGCTGTATGTTTTCGAGTTCGTCGCTCGAGCGAGCATTTCGTCGCTCGAGCGAGCTTCTGGGTTGCAGACCTGAAGCATCGAGTTTTTGGCTCGAGCGAGCTTTTCTTCGCTAGAGCGTGGATTTTTGTGTCTGGTCGCTCGAGCAACCATGTCTTCGCTCGAGCGAGCCTGTTCAGTTTAAATAGGCAGCAGCGGGTTTTTTAATCAGTTTTCTATCTCTTTTTGTTTCTAAACCCTAGGTCCGGCCATTCTCTCTCCCTACACACCTTCTACCCTAGGTTTCATCTAGTTTTAGGGTGTTTCTACCCTAGATCCTTTATTAAAAGTTAGAGTGGGTCGAGGGCTTCAGTTTAATCTGAACTTTTGGTGGTTGGAGCACTTTGGAGTTTGAGGCTTCATCTTCGTCTTCATTTTTGAGTTTTTTCTTCGATGTAGGGATTTAGGGATTTGTAACGCCCTCAAAAATAAACCCATAATAGATAATATAAACATGCATTCTTATATTAAAACAATAATATAAATCCATCCATCAGAGTAATATGAAATAAATATCAGAATAAATGCCCTACGGGCTTACATCTTGCCAAGCCAACACTTGGACACAATTCACTGAGTTCTAACTCAAAAACAGATAAAGCCCTAGGCTTGAAAAATTACATTGTTCAAATAAAACAAATAGAAATAAGACAAATCTTCAAATTCAATTCCTCACAAGCTAGGTCCTTGGAGGGAGTGAACCACCTGAACCTGAAAATAAAGTTCCCATATAGGGTGAGCCACAGAGCCAGTGAGAAATACTAAACCAAACATATGAATTAACTAAAGCAGTAGTACCCGATACATGGTTAACACAACATAATCAATTTACGGTTTATTGACACGAATGTCTACGTTGTCTATGACACATGGTCTATGACACCTTTTACTTTCCATTTACACAGACATGGCTCAGAACCTGGCCAAACAACTCAACAAGGATAACAAATCAGGTTAAACCTTATAACATAATAAACACACATGCTGGTGTTATATCAATCTCAATCAACTTCACTTCCATACTTCCCAACTGATACACATGGTGGTGATGTATCATATCAACAATAAATAGAAATATATCTATTAATCAATAAGCACACATAAGAGTGATGCTACTGGAGTCCATCCCCTATCTCCTCCCAATAAATCCGGTTTAGAGGTCCATCCCCTATCTTCCCCTAAACCGTGGAGTTCATCCCCTATCTCCTCCAAATGAAATGCATATGCAATGAAACACACAATTGCCATATACAACACGTAATCAATACAAGTAATGTTCTGTATTAATTCAACTGTCAACATACGTGACATAATTTCAGTTATACCTAAGCCGCATGCAGGGTCTACAACAATCAATGACTATCCTCCACCGATAGCCCAAAACAGTTATTTCTAAACAAGAAATAAATACAACGTTGAATATAAAATTAACATTCTCATAGGTAAGTATTGAAACTACCCAACTATATCATTAATCTCACAATTTCCCCAATCTCATGAATTCCCTTAAATCAATTATGCAAATTAATCTAAGCCAAAACCCTAAGGTTCTCCCAAAATTACCAAACTACCCCCACATACCAAAATACCAACACTTAGGTTTAAAACATATAAATGGAGTAGGAAAATCCCTACCTCGAATATATAACTCAGAAAGAAGAAGAAGGAGATGATGCCCAAACTTCAAAGTGCTCCAAACCACGAATTTCTCAGATTAAATGAAAGCCCTCACTCCCCTCTATCTTATTTGTAAAGAAAACTAGGGCAAAAACCCACCCTAATCAGGTCAAATCAAGGAGAGAAGATGAGTTGGGAGAAGGAGAACTCGTAACCTAGGGTTTAGAATATGAAAGGGGCTCAAAAACTGAATTAAAACACGCTGCTGCGTATTTAAGTCTGACAGGCTCGCTCGAGCGAAGACCTGGTCGCTCGAGCGACCAGACACAAGAAATCCTCGCTCGAGCGAAGAAAAGATCGCTCGAGCCAAAAACTCGATGCTTCAGGTCTGCAACCCAGAAGCTCGCTCGAGCGAAGGAAAGCTCGCTCGAGCGAAGAACTCGAAAACATACACCTCGCTCGCTCGAGCGAAGGAAGCTCGCTCGAGCCAAGAAAGACATCTCTCAGGTCTAAGTACTGGACGCGAAGCTCGCTCGAGCCAAGGAAAGCTCGCTCGAGCGAAGAACCAAAAACAAAGACCTCGCTCGAGCGAAGATAAGCTCGCTCGAGCGACCAAGCCAAAAACTGAACATGAACTCTTGGTTTCAAACCCAACCAACCTGTGAACAACCTGCCCAACAAATCCTATAACTCAAAACTGAAGAATTAAAGGACAACAACATCAACAATATGATAATATAATCTACGGAACATAAGTCCGGATACAATAATCAAATGGGAAAAGACCGGGGTCGCTATAACCTCCCCCCCTTAAAAGAATTTCGTCCCCGAAATTAAGCATGAGTTTGTAAAAACAAGTTTTTCTTAATTCCCAATGATATTACAAAACAATAAACAACAACTTGACCCAATACCGGTCACTTCATCTCTAATCAAGAGGCATCTCACAATATGTATAAATCAACATATATTCAACTTGCATCAATATTATGTATTAATCTTTTCAATGTTAACAATTTCCATATCATATTCAATTTCATGATATAAACAACACATTCAATATATAAATGTTATATTCCACTTCATAAAAGCAAGTTTCAAAATGTTAACATTAAACCCAAAACATTCTCGATGTTTTCCAACTTAAGACATATATAAAATTCTCAAGTTCAACAATATTACAAAAAATATATATAAGATTTCTAATCACTAAACATGTCCGGATATTTCTCACGGACTTCCAACTCACGTTCCCAAGTGGCTTCCTCCACTCCGTGATGCTTCCACAGAACTTTCACCAAAGGGATGGTTTGCCTCGCAAAACTTGATCCCGCCTATCCAAGACTCGAACGGTCTCTCCTCATATGAGACATCCTCATCAACAACTAAATCAGTCCAATCCAGACATGTGACGGATCTGGCTCATACTTCCGAAGCATACTCACATGAAAAACATCATGAACTCCGGATAACTGCGGTGGCAAAGCTAAACGATAAGCAGCCTCGCCAATCCTCTCAAGGATCTCAAAAGGCCCAATAAACCGAGGGGACAACTTCCCGCTCTTCCCAAACCTCATCAAACCCCGCTTAGGTGATATCTTCAAGAAGACATGATCACCCACCTCAAATACCAAAGGTCTCCTTCTACGGTCAGCATAAGATTTCTGACGACTCTGTGCTGTAACAAGCCTCTTACGGATAAGCTCAACTTTCTCCGTCGTTTCCCTCACCAACTCCGGACCCAACAAAGGTGCATCACCCACCTCGGCCCAACAAACAGGAGATCTACAAGGTCGGCCATACAAGGCCTCAAACGGTGCCATACCAATACTAGACTGGAAACTGTTGTTGTAGGCAAACTCCACTAATGGCAAGTGCCTCTCCCACGACCCACTAAAGTCGAGAACACAACCCCGAAGCATATCCTCAAGGATCTGAATAGTACGCTCGGACTGCCCGTCAGTCTGAGGATGATAAGCCGTGCTAAGGGTCAACTTAGTGCCTAAAGCACTCTGCAAACTCTGCCACAACCTGGCAGTAAAACGAGGATCTCTATCTGAGACGATCGTCACTGGGACCCCGTGCAACCTCACTATGTCCCGGATATACAAGTCGGCAAGATGATCTACCGAATCTCTAACACGCATCGGAATGAAGTGCGCTGACTTCGTCAACCGGTCTACCACCACCCAAATGGCATCACTACCCCGCTGAGTCCTCGGAAGACCCACAACGAAGTCCATGGTGACATGCTCCCACTTCCACTCGGCAATAGGCAAGGGTTGCAACAAACCCGCTGGCCTCTGATGCTCGGCCTTCACTTGCTGACAAGTAAGGCACCTAGATACGAAAGCTGCCACATCTCTCTTCATACCCCGCCACCAGAACTGGCGACCCAAATCCCGATACATCTTAGTACCTCCCGGATGCACCGCAAGGCGCGAATGATGAAACTCTCGGAGTACCTCCTCTCGGCAAGACTCCGGCACAAACAAACGGTCTCGGTATCTCACACTCAGGTCGGGATACACCGTCAAACCCTTCTCAACCTTCCCATTAGAAATCTTCTCCCGGAGAGATTCTACCTCAAGATCACCCCTCTGAGCCTCTAACACTCGAGTCACAAGTGTAGGCTGTGCAACAACAGAAAACAAGGCCGCAGCCTCTACGGACTCGCCCAGGTGCAAATCAAACTCCCCAACTGCACCCAACATCTCCCACTCCCGGATGGCTATACTAGCTAAGTCACCAACAGATTTCCTGCTAAGAGCATCGGCCACAACATTGGCCTTCCCCGGATGATAGTGCAACTCGAAGTCATAATCCTCAATGAACTCCATCCACCTCCTCTGCCTCAAATTCAAGTCTTTCTGTGTAAACAGATATTTCAGACTCTTATGATCCGAGAATACCTCGAACCTCTCACCATAAAGATAATGCCTCCAAATCTTCAAGGCAAATATCACAGCTGCTAACTCTAAATCGTGTGTGGGGTAATTCTTCTCGTGAATTTTCAACTGACGTGAGCCATAGGCAACCACTTTCCCCTCTTGCATCAACACACAACCCAGACCCTCTCGTGAGGCGTCACAATAGACTGCATAACCCAACCCTCTCTCCGGAATAATCAGAACCGGAGCGGTGGTCAATCTAACCTTCAACTCCTGAAACGACTTTTCACAAGTCTCACTCCATACAAATTTGACTCCCTTCCGAGTCAATCTAGTCAACGGTGAAGCTAACCTGGAGAAATCCTTCACAAACCGACGGTAATACCCAGCTAATCCCAGAAAACTGCGGATCTCAAATACACTCTTAGGCTGTGCCCAATCTTGCACTGCCTCAGTCTTGGATGTATCAACAGACACTCCTTCCCCAGAGACTACATGGCCTAAGAACTTCACCTCTTCTAGCCAAAACTCACACTTCCCAAACTTAGCATACAGCTTATGGGCTCTAAGTAACTCAAGCACCACTCTCAAGTGTTCCTCGTGCTCCTCCCTCGAAGGTGAATAAATCAGAATGTCGTCCACGAAGACGACCACAAAACGATCCAAGAATTCCCGGAAGATCCGGTTCATCAAATCCATAAACACTGCCGGTGCATTGGTGAGCCCAAACGGCATCACCAGGAACTCATAGTGGCCACCGCGTACGGAATGCCGTCTTAGGGATATCCTCCTCCCTGACTCTCAACTGATGATAACCCGATCTCAAATCTATCTTAGAGAAACAACGGGAACCCTTCAACTGGTCAAACAAATCATCAATACGGGGCATAGGATACTTATTCTTAACTGTAGCCCGATTCAATTTACGGTAATCTATACACAACCTCAAAGCACCACCTTTCTTCTTAGCAAAGAGGGCCGGTGCCCCACGGTGAAACACTAGGACGAATATAGCCCTTATCTAGCAACTCCTGGAGTTGAATCTTCAACTCAACTAACTCGGCTGGGGCAAAACGGTAAGGTGCCATAGAAATCGGCGCCGTGCCGGGCACTAAATCAATGGAGAACTCAATCTCTCGCTGAGGTGGCAAACTAACAAGATCCTCGGGAAAAACGTCCGAATACTCACAAACCACCCTCGGCAACACAATCTGGGTCTCATCACCCTCACTAATCGAAAGACTAGCAAGTAGACCACTAAGCTCACTCCGCCCTCGCGGATCATACCCCGGTGGCAAAACACTACCAACCCGGTCCCCCAGAAAACGAAAACACTCCCCGTTCACGGTACAACAAGTGACCCTCTGACGGTAGCAATCAATAACTGCCCGGTATGACGACAACCAATCCATACCCAAAATAACATCAAAGCCCTTCATGGGCATAACTACAAAAGAGAAAGGGATTCTATGATCATCGACCTCTATATCACAACCCCTAACACCTTGTTTCAAAATCAATTCACCCCCTAGAGGTGACACTACACAAATAGGAGACGCTAACTGTGCTAACTCCAACTCCAAAACAGATGCAAATGCAGCAGACACAAAGGAATGAGATGCACCCGTATCGATCAAAACACTAGCAACTGAATTGCAAAACAAGAAGGTACCTCTCACAACAGATGGAGCCGGCACAAGATCCTGCGCGGTAACAGCATACACGCGCCCAGACGACCTCTGATCAACCTGCTCACCCCTCGGAGCAATAGGCTGCTGCACAGACTGGGACGAAGAAGCCCCCTGATTCGCCCTCGAGGCCTGACCCGACTGAGCTGGCTGCTGACCCTGAGTCTGCCTCAAACCAGATGCACCAGGTGTGCCACCCAACTGCGGGCAATACCTCTTCATGTGCCCTGGCTGACCACACTGAAACACGAGAGCGGCTGGCCTCTACCTGACTCTGGCTCTGAGATCGAGCCGAAGAAGATGCTGCTCTCTGAACTCCTCCCCTCTGAGGACAAACTGGAGACTTGTGACCCAGCTGGCCACACTTGAAACAGGTAATGTCTCCCTGACTGCCTTTCCCAGAACTAGCACTCGGCACTGGAAAAGTGGATCTAGAGAAACTACTCTGAGGCTGCTGAGGAGTGAAACCTCTCTGCCTCCTGCCATCGCCCTGACCATCCTGACTCCTCTTGGAGCCTTTCTGCCTATCCCCCTCTTCCTGCATCATAGTCTCGGTATGGGCTGCTGCATCAACCAATCGCCCAAAATCCCTAATCATAGATCCGACAACCCTCAGCATGAGGCCACGCCTCAACTTCTTCTCAAACTCAATGCAGCGGCGCTCCTCAGTCGCCACCAACTCAGGTGCAAACCTGGACAAACTAGTGAATGCAGCCTCAAACTCGGCCACTGATAAACTGTTCTGCTCAAGATGGCGGAACTGATCTCTCAACTTCTCCTGAACAGCTGGAGACAGGTACTTCTCCTGAAAAGCATCAACAAAATCCTTCCAAGTACCTCCAATACGACCCTTGGTGAACTTCCACCACTGACCCGCATCCCCTTTCAACTGGAAGGATGCCAAGGTCACCTTCAACCCCTCGTCTTCGATGCCTAGCATCTCAAACGTTTTCGTTGTCTGTTCGAGCCACTCATCTGCCTTAAGCGGCTCGCTAGGATCACCTAAAAACACGTCCGGTTGAGACCGGAAGAACTCCCTCTTCAGAAAAGAAGGCCCTGCATCTGTAGCCACAACAGCCTGGGCTGGATTTGCAGCCCTCAGAATATCAACTGACGCCTGAAATGCCCCTGCTATACCTTGGGCCAAAGCACCCATAAACTGCTGTCCTACTGGCTCGGCCACATTGGCCTGGCCAACACCCTCCTGAACTGCCGGAATTTCCTCCGGTATAGGCACTTCCTGCCTAGCCTGCCTACCACGCCTACCACGACCTCGTCCTCGTCCTGACATCCTATTAAAGGAAACAAAAACGTTAGCACATTAATAAATGTGCCGAAGCTAAACACTCACGTCCTAATGCATTGGACGACAATAAATCATACCACGTAAGCACATAATCACATAAGCACCTACGAATTTCATTCCTGGATAATGACAGTCCCAAAGGGTTACTATAGTTCCGGTTGGAAGCAGCATTGATCAAGTGCCTTTCCAACAAGACTACTAGAAACTCAAGGATCCAATCAATATCTAGAAACTACATTCCATACCCACATAATCACATAAACATGTTATCATATAAGCATGCAATCATTACACTAAGTCTCTATCAAACGAGACGAACCCATTGTGATACTAATCACTTTCCACGTACCCAAAGTATTCAAACCCGGTACGCTCTGATACCAAGTTGTAACGCCCTGAAAAATAAACCCATAATAGATAATATAAACATGCATTCTTATATATTAAAACAATAATATAAATCCATCCATCAGAGTAATATGAAATACATCAGAATAAATGCCCTACGGGCTTACATCTTGCCAAGCCAACACTTGGACACAATTCACTGAGTTCTAACTCAAAAACAGATAAAGCCCTAGGCTTGAAAAATTACATTGTTCAAATAAAACAAATAGAAATAAGACAAATCTTCAAATTCAATTCCTCACAAGCTAGGTCCTTGGAGGGAGTGAACCACCTGAACCTGAAAATAAAGTTCCCATATAGGGTGAGCCACAGCCCAGTAGAGAAATACTAAACCAAACATATGAATTAACTAAAGCAGTAGTACCCGATACATGGTTAACACAACATAATCAATTTACGGTTTATTGACACGAATGTCTACGTTGTCTATGACACATGGTCTATGACACCTTTTACTTTCCATTTACACAGACATGGCTCAGAACCTGGCCAAACAACTCAACAAGGATAACAAATCAGGTTAAACCTTATAACATAATAAACACACATGCTGGTGTTATATCAATCTCAATCAACTTCACTTCCATACTTCCCAACTGATACACATGGTGGTGATGTATCATATCAACAATAAATAGAAATATATCTATTAATCAATAAGCACACATAAGAGTGATGCTACTGGAGTCCATCCCCTATCTCCTCCCAATAAATCCGGTTTAGAGGTCCATCCCCTATCTTCCCCTAAACCGTGGAGTTCATCCCCTATCTCCTCCAAATGAAATGCATATGCAATGAAACACACAATTGCCACATACAACACGTAATCAATACAAGTAATGTTCTGTATTAATTCAACTGTCAACATACGTGACATAATTTCAGTTATACCTAAGCCGCATGCAGGGTCTACAACAATCAATGACTATCCTCCACCGATAGCCCAAAACAGTTATTTCTAAACAAGAAATAAATACAACGTTGATATAAAATTAACATTCTCATAGGTAAGTATTGAAACTACCCAACTATATCATTAATCTCACAATTTCCCCAATCTCATGAATTTCCTTAAATCAATTATGCAAATTAATCTAAGCCAAAACCCTAAGGTTCTCCCAAAATTACCAAACTACCCCCACATACCAAAATACCAACACTTAGGTTTAAAACATATAAATGGAGTAGGAAAATCCCTACCTCGAATATATAACTCAGAAAGAAGAAGAAGGAGATGATGCCCAAACTTCAAAGTGCTCCAAACCACGAATTTCTCAGATTAAATGAAAGCCCTCACTCCCCTCTATCTTATTTGTAAAGAAACTAGGGCAAAAACCCACCCTAATCAGGTCAAATCAAGGAGAGAAGATGAGTTGGGAGAAGGAGAACTCGTAACCTAGGGTTTAGAATATGAAAGGGGCTCAAAAACTGAATTAAAACACGCTGCTGCGTATTTAAGTCTGACAGGCTCGCTCGAGCGAAGACCTGGTCGCTCGAGCGACCAGACACAAGAAATCCTCGCTCGAGCGAAGAAGAAAAGATCGCTCGAGCCAAAAACTCGATGCTTCAGGTCTGCAACCCAGAAGCTCGCTCGAGCGAAGGAAAGCTCGCTCGAGCGAAGAACTCGAAAACATACACCTCGCTCGCTCGAGCGAAGGAAGCTCGCTCGAGCCAAGAAAGACATCTCTCAGGTCTAAGTACTGGACGCGAAGCTCGCTCGAGCCAAGGAAAGCTCGCTCGAGCGAAGAACCAAAAACAAAGACCTCGCTCGAGCGAAGATAAGCTCGCTCGAGCGACCAAGCCAAAAACTGAACATGAACTCTTGGTTTCAAACCCAACCAACCTGTGAACAACCTGCCCAACAAATCCTAAACTCAAAACTGAAGAATTAAAGGACAACAACATCAACAATATGATAATATAATCTACGGAACATAAGTCCGGATACAATAATCAAATGGGAAAAGACCGGGGTCGCTATAGGATTTCCTACTCCATTAATGCTTTAATCCTAAGTGGTGGTGGTATTTTGGTATGTGGGGGTAGTTTGGTAATTTTGGGAGAAACCTTAGGGTTTGTCATAGATTAATTTATATAATTAATTTAAAGGAAGATTGTGATATTGGGTTAAATTCATGAGATTGGGGAATTTAGTGGTTTAATGATGTATTTGGTAGTTTAAATACTACCTTTGAGAATATTGAAATTACATTTATTGTTATAGTTATTTCTTGCTTAGAAATAATTGTTTTGGGCTATCGGTGGAGGATAGCCATTGATTGTTGTAGACCTTGCATGCGGCTTAGGTATAACTGAAATTGAGTCAATTGTTTGACTGTTGAGTTAATACAGAACATTCGTGTATTAATTATGTGTTGTATATGGCAAGTATTGATTATGTTGCATATGCATTTGGTTTTGGAGGAGATAGGGGATGAACTCCACGGTTTAGGGGAAGATAGGGGATGGACCTCTAAACCGGACTTGTTGGGAGGAGATAGGGGATGGACTCCAGTAGCATCACTTATGTGTGCGCTTAATTATAATAGAAATATTTCTATTTGTTGTTGATATGATACATCACCACCATGTGTATCAGTTGGGAAGTAAGGAAGTGAATTTGATTGAGATTGGTATAACACCAGCATGTGTGTTTATTATGTTATGAGAAAGGTTTAACCTGATTGTTATCCTTGTTGAGTTGTTTGGCCAGGTTCTGAGCCATGACTGTATAAATGGAAAGTAAAAGGTGTCATAGACCATGTGTCATAGACAACGTAGGCGTTTGTGTCGATGAATTGTAAATTGATTATCTTGTGTTAACCATGTATCGGGTGCTACTGCTTTAGTTAATTCTTATGCTTGGTTTAGTATTTCTCTACTGGGCTGTGGCTCACCCTATATGGGAACTTCATTTTCAGGTTCAGGTGGTTCACTACCTCCAAGGACTTAGCTTGTGAGGATTTGGACTTGAAGACTTGTTTTATTTGTTTTAGTTGTTTTATTTGATTTATGTAAACATTCAAGCCCAGGGCTTTATTTGTTTTGAGTTAGAACTCATGAAATTGTGTCCAAGTGTTGGCTTGGCAAGATGTAAGCCCGTAGGGCATTTATTTTGATGTTTTATTTCGTAATACTCTGATGATTTAAATAATATAATGTTTTCTCTTTTAATAATGCATGCCTTGTCTTATATTTAATGGGTTTAATTTTGAGGGTGTTACAGACAATAAAGCCATAATTCATTTTTAGCCACTACATTCTTTTCAAAGCCATTCCAAATTAATTATGCAAAATAAGTCATAATCATTAAATTAGGGGTTTCCTCCCTCTTTCTCAATATTGACCAAAAAGGCTCAATCAACAACAACAAACAACAACAACCATATTTAAGACCCAAAATACCTAAGTATTAGCCCAAAGATCAAAACCCCTCTATTAATTTATTAAATCGAATAAAATTAGGGTTTCCTCTCCTTTCAACAATAACATGCTAATTAACACTCCAATTAGCCTAAACCACAACTAATGATAATAAAGCCATAACCAACAACCAACCCAAGGTCCAACCTCATGATTTTCAATAAATCCAACATGATATAATGTTTTTATGCAATACAAAAACTACCACATGTCTATCTATAGACGGAGTATTGAAAAGGAACAAGGAGAATCCCTACCTCAAATGGAGAAGATGACCCGAAATCAAAGTGCTCCAAATCCACTATTCTTCAGATTAGAACGAAGCCCAAGCCACCCTCTATCTTTCTTACAAAGAGCCTAGGATGGATTCACACTAGAAGTAGATGAAAACCTAGAGAGAAGATGAGTTTAGAGAGAGAGAGAGTGTCGGTTCTAGGGTTTCAAAAAGAGAAGAGGATGAAAAAGTGATCTTTTCCCCGCTGCTGCCTACTAATATAAAACAGGCTCGCTCGAGCGAATACTTGGTCACTTGAGCAACCAGACACAGAAAACTCTCGCTCGAGCCAACAACCCAGAACCTCGCTCGAGCGAAGAAAAGCTCGCTCGAGCCAAGAAATGCTACTCTCAGGTCCAGAACTAGACGCAATCGCTCGCTCGAGCGAAGCCACTTTGGCTCGATCTATTAGGCACAAGACTCCACTCTCGCTCGAGCGACCAAACCCTCGCTCGAGCGAAGGTCCAAAATTCTGGGCAGCAACCTAAGGCTCCCAAACACAACCAACCTGGAACGAACAAGTCCAAAGCATTCTATAACTCAAATTTAAAGAATTGAAGGATAGAAAACAAGCTCAAAACAACAACCGGCATCCACGGAACTAAGTCCGGATACAACAACCAAAGGAAAAAGAACCGGGATCGCTATATTTTACGACGGCAAAGCAACAGTCACAAATTATTTGCGACCACCTAAACTACTTTTCGCGACAGCTATTTTGCCGTCGAAAAAAAAAAACACTTTTAGCAACCATTGTTTTACTGTCGCAAATAATTATTTATTAAAAAAAATCATATATGGGTTTGCTGCTACAAAAAAAAAAAAAATCAAAAATCAATTACAAGTACCAAACAATTTTTTGTGAATGAAAAATAACAAAATTAACAGATTAATTAAATTTATAATAGACATTATCCATTAACCATCCTTAAATACACTGTACTAAAAAATTCAAGTCTTCAAAAAAAAAAAAAAAAAAAAGCTCCTAACATCAATCGCTCGATCATATCAACTATTCCCTCAACAAAATCTGCAAAAACATATATCAAACTTGACTTGAAAATTTAATGCACTTCAATGTATTAGTTTAGCTTGAAATAATCAAAATAAAACTATGTCAGTGACCTCTCTCTATGGCAGATCAGTGATTTGCAACAAGAGTTTCAATTACCTTGAAAGCAACTTCAGGTTTAACTATGGGATCACTTAATCTGGCAATTTTGATCTCAAATATATACTCCCTTAGAGAACCATAAGCTTCACTGGTACTCAGGTTGCATTTCATTTGTCTTGTTTCAACTAGTGTCTCTCCTAAAGTTTTTAGTGCATTAGCTTGCTGAGAATCAAAATAGTCTCGAGGATCCTGATCCAAGAAACAAATCAAAAAATACCTATTTGCAATCAAAACTAACATGTGCCATTTTTTTTAAGAAGAAAGGCATACCTTAATAAAAAGTGGCGCCAATGGAGGGTCACGATGTGACTGAAGATCCTCAATCTCAGCCAACTGAGAAATCCTATCTAAGCGTTCCTGGTTTGCATTCCCATCAGATGCTTCATTAGCTAACTCAACTGCATAGAAACTCAACGATTTAGTGTTCAAACGGAAAGAATAAAAAAAGAAAGAGTTGGGGGGAAGACAAAGCACTATATCAAACTGAATTGCACAAGGAAAAGTGAACTATGCTAACCCTATTTTGACCTGGCAAGAGCTTCAGCTACAGACCTCGTGTCTCCCAAGTTTAAATTGGACCCTAAAGTCATGGCGTTCAGAATTATATAACATCTACCCATATGCATAATCATGTGCCTATATTCCAAATAGTAGAAAAATCAAGAGAAAACTAAGATAACCTTCCATATTGTGAATACAAATGGTCCTAAATTTCAAGGACTAGAAATATAAAAGAAAAACTAAGACAACTGTCAATCAAATTTATTTATTTATTTTGTATTTTTTATTTTTGGGGCATAGTTTGAGATCATAAAGCATTTGTTAAGTAACATTCTGAAAATAAGACAATGTTGACAGTTGTGCATAAGAAAATTTACTAAGTGATTATTTCAAGGAATCAATACTTCAAACTTTTGATGAATAGGTGTCAAAAGAATAGTCCATCAAATAATTCATTAAAAAGATTCAGAATGCCCTTGCCTGGGCTTCAAAAAGGTACACATAATTAGATTTGCCTCCACCTAAATAAAAAGCACTATAACAAAGGAAAATAAATAGAAAAAACATACCAACAGGGTCTGATGAATTAACAATAATTGCATCATACTTTTCTTCAGGTACATTCTGTGAAAATTCAACAGTTGCCACAATAATGAAAGGAAGATCAACAGGAAAGTCTAGCTATATAATCAGCTGTACAATTAGAGGCGTTAATTACGTAAAATTATTAATAACCTAGATTAATGGATCCATATAAAATGGGTAATAAGATTTTAGATGCACATATTCACTAAACTGCATGTAAAAAATAATCAAAGAGAGAATATATTTTTTTCACCATAACAATCATGTGTAGTTAGACATTTAACTTCAAATGTATCTCTAAGTACATATGCCTATTAAAGTTCAACTAGAATAAAAGAAAAGAAAAAAAAAAGCTGCTATGGATTCAAAAGGTTCTTCACACTTAATTGCATTATAATTTCAATAATCTAAGTATGCCTATATGTCATTTGAAATTAAATTTGAATAAAAATAGAAACAATAAACTCATCATGAACTATGGAACCCATGATTTATGAAAATTACGGTTTTGGGGGATTGAATTGAACAAAGGGGAAGATGAGTTATCGTCTCCTGATAGACACATTCATCTTTCTCAGTCAACTGAACAATGCCATCAAGCACAAGAACTTTCCCATATGGTGAGGATTGCAAATAAAAGAACCAGTATCAGTAGGAAATTCATAAATAAGACAATAAATGGCAGAAAAACAGAAAGCAAGTCATCACTGCAAAGATAGTCTACTATTAGGAGATGAAAATGCTGAACCTCAAAAACTAGGATTTCTTGGTACTCTGATATATCCTTGTACAAAATCTTCTCTACTTTCATTCAGTGTGCTTCTCCTACAACTGAAAACTCAAACTGACTTAACCATGGCCGTCGAATAATAAATCTGGAAAAACACTGACAATAAAAAGGGACAATTTTATTTTTATTTTTATTTTTCTTCATTTAGAAGGAACACCAAAACACTCCACTCAAGCCCTTTAATATAAGCATAGGTAATTATGAACAATCAAAATTTCAATTACAATTTATCATATTGCAAGCATGCCTTACATTACATCTAATAAAAAAGTACATTCCAGCATGACTCTTTGCCCTCAAGGATATATTGATGAATGAATTATAAGTTTTCTGGCCTCTAATATGTTCCAAAGCTAAAATGATTTATATATGTCAGATAAAAAAATGCAACAAAAATAACATATACCTGGCCACATTGGGTTATTGAAATAAGTTCGCTTGCTAGCTTTACCTGTAAAAATCGAACAAAGAAGAAAAGGAGTCAACAAACACCACCCTTCGACTATCATCAAGCAAATTAAAAAAACTGTACTACAAGGAAAATAAGGATGTTGGAAAAAATGTCCAACGGAAAAAACAGAAGCAAAGAAGTATAAAAAATAATGACTAGAGCATGATTCAGGTTCGGAGAACCATCCAGAAACAACTGTTGAATGGCATTTAGCCTCAAGCTTAGTGTTTGAAGCCCTAGCCTTCAAGCAACAGGAAGGGATAATAGCCTTATCCAAATCATTCACATTGTCATTCGCCTTCCTATCCATAATCTTTTGGCATTCCAAATCTTTTTCTGCGCCGTCCTCCATATATTATCTTATCTATATTCAAATTGATAAAACAAAACTTAAGAAACCAAAAGGGCAAATTTGTAAAGTTGGTTTTAAGGCTAAAGATTACATATGGCCAAACCATGTATATCTACCAGATATGCTAAGAAGGCATAAAAATTTCACAAGTTGAGACACAGATATGAGACAAAGTGATACCATTTTGTGAAATCCTCTTTGCACTTAGGCTTTCTCAATATCTATTGGTTGGATTTCCTCTCTCTCTCTCTCTCTCTCTCTCTCTCTCTCACACACACACACACACACACACACACACACACACACACAACACAACACACACACACACACACCCCAATAAATTTGGTTTCAAGAATGCTTGAATTATGTGTGTGATTCTTAATTTGAGACTAGATGTTATGCAGGTGCTTTTGTTTAATTCTAGGTCTGGTGCTTCATGGTGAATTCTTGCCAGGATTTTTATTTTGAAGGTAGATTCATTTGCTGGTATTGTCAATCATGCATCACTTTGGAGTACTATTTGGCATTTGGGAAGAAAAAACAAAAATCAATCACGAGTTCAACAATCACTACACTAATTAATTTAATGAAAATAGACAAAACTAATAGATGAAGTTATGAAACAATCATGTAGTTAACACTACACTAAGATCAATCATGAGCTCAGCAACATGCACAAGATGACAACACTGTAATCCTAAAAATTAATAAAAAGCTTCATCGAATCTTCAAGTAGATTATATATGACTTACAGAATAATAGATGGATATCCAGTGGGTTGGATACTGAAGAAGGGATGAGGTGGCATCTGCAGCCAAAATAGGAGAAAGAAAACAGCAAGTGAGAATTAATGTTATGTTGTTGTTATCTTTGAATGAATATACATATACTATGACATATAATAAATACTCAAATTCTCCATTGCCATTCTAATCATTCAAAAAATAAATCAAAATAACATAAAGGAAAATCAATTTATAAAAAATCCAACTCTTATTCAAAACAGGGAATTAATAACATCAAGACATATTGAAAAAATCTAAGGCAGCATTTAGGCAAACACATATACATGCATATTTTTTGTTCTGTTTTTTCTTTATAAATCTAGATTTTAACCTTTGAGTTTCGCTTGGTTACAATACTATAGCTCAAAGTTTCTTGTTTATTATCAACCTCCTCTTTTTACCTCTGCTATACCTAGCAATTTCTTACACACAAACACAAACTTGACAAATAATTTGGTTCCTTGCTATTCCTTTCGAGATTGAGATGTCTTTACAGCAAGCCTATGAATTATTCCATTGAATTTTCTTGTTCATTTTTTACTTGTATATTATTTAGAGACAGACAAATGAGCATCTCTTTTTTTCTTCTTCTTTAATTTTATTTATTTATTTATTTTTTTTTGTGAATTCTCTACTCCTATTTATTACATTTTTGGACCTTCTTGGCTGAATGATTGACTCGTATAATAGAAAAATCTAGTAATAAGGAACAAAATTTTTTTCCATGCAAACTTGCTTTCCATTACTAACCAGAGAAGAAACAAGTCAAAATAGATTGATCACAAAATAATCGCAGAACAAAAAATAATCGAATTCAGATGTGTGTATATAAATATGCATGTCTATGTGAGAAGAATTGAAAATAGATAGAAACTTTTCAGATGAGAAAAGAAAGAATTACAAATAATTGAAAACCAAGATTTCCTAAGTTAGATAGAGAGAGAAGCAGAGGTGATAGATTACATTAAACCTAAGAAATTACGAGTGACTATGCAATTAACTGATTCGATTCAATTCATTCAGTGATATCATTAAATAGAACATAGAGTGATGATTACCAGACGAAGCAAAGGAGCTTCGGGATCCACAATGCGAGTTAAGGCTATGTCGAAGCTGAATAGATCCGACTTGGCTTGAAATCGGAGAGCAATGTCGAAAATTAGAGAGTTTCAAATTGCCAGAATGAGCAGAAATTTTGGTGGATTTGAAGGCGACGAAGGCCCATCCGCAGCGGAATAAGCAGCCATGGAAGCTCCGGTGATTGAAGCGCACGCGAGCGAAGAGAGAGAGAGAGAGAGAGAGAGGGGAGAAGAAGAAGAAGAATCGCTACAAAGACAAAGAAACGATATTTATGAAGAAGAGAAACAGAGCAATGTGTTGTGATTGATTAATTTGCTTTGGAAGCTCCGAAGAGTGTGAGAATAGCGATGCATACGAAGTGCTTCGACTATGGATAGTGAGATTCGAGCGAGAGAGAGTGGAGAGTCAAAAAAGAGAGTCGAGCGAGAGAGATTTTGAGAGAGAGAGAGGGAGAATTCATACACCACCGTTGGAGACAAATTTGGGAAATAAGAGTGAAAAAGGGGAGATAGGTCAAGTTTTTAACAACACAACTGGGTGATTTATTTATTTTTTTAATGTAAAAAGTGATTTTTTGCGACAGCTAAACAATCCGTCGCAAAAAAATAAACGCAAAAAGTCGTAATTCTGGTAGTTTCTAAAGAAGGGACAAGCCACACTAGGGGATAAAACTCCAACATGCTCACCCCACTAGCCTTCAAAGCTTGTCTCACTAAGCAATGCGCAGCTCCATTGGCTCCTCTTCGAACAAACCTTACCTCAACGGCGATAAAGCTCTGTAATTGGCGTTATCATCAGCCGAAAACATGGTTTTTGATTTATTTATTATCTATATATATATAAAAAAAAAGGTCTTTTAATGACAAGGTTTGTGGGAGCTCTAAACCCTCAAATTAAATTTTTTGATTTTTTGATTTTTTTAAATAATAAAAAACATTCTATTGGTTAAACTCTTATTTAATCATAACAATAAAACTCTAATTATTCCATAAATTACGATTTTTAAAAGAAAAGTATGCTCAACTATTTCAAAATTTAAATTTGTGTGCTACTATATATGGAAGCAATTCACTAAAACATAATTATTTTTTATTTTTTTTTTAAAAGTCTATTGGTTAACTCTAATTTAACCATAACAATTAAACTCTAATTATTCCATAAATTATGACTTCTAAAAGGAAGGTATGCTCAATTATTTTAAAATTTAACTTTGTGTGCCACTAATATGGAAGCAATTCACTAAAATCTAATTATAATCATTAAAAAAAAAGAAACCTTTAATTATTCCATAATTTATGATTTTTAAATATATATTTTTCTATTTCAAGATTTAAAATTATGTGTCGGTAAATATGATAAACAATTCAACAGAATCTAAATTTTTTATTAAAAAAAATAAATCAAATGGTCACATTATCTATGCTATAACTAATATATAAATCTTTTTCAAAATTTATAATAATGCTCCTTTCAAAATTCAATATAATAAACTTTTAAAATTACATTTTTTTTTATATTTATCTTCAAACTCACATACTAAGTTTCTTGATTGATTTTTATTTATTATTAAAAATAAATAAAAAATCTATTGGGTAACATTTTCTCAACAATAAAAATATAACTATCTAATGATTTATGAAATTTGAAAAGAAAGTATACTAACCCATTTCAAAATTCAAAAGTTTGCCATATAACTATTTACAAAAAAAAAATCTAATTTTCTCATAATTTATGACTTTTAAAAAGAAAGAAGACTAAATCAATTTTAAAATTGTGTATCACAAATTATGAGAAACAATTCACATCTCCCATAAATCTTCTCTCTTGCACTTATTGGATTCAAGTCAGATTAGAGTCGGTGTTCATCAAGTGTTGTAACTATTTGTAATGGAGCAATTGTGAAGAATTCAATTGATAAATTTTTTCATTGTAAGTATTTCTAATCTTTAGCGTCTCACATCCTTATTTCTATTATGCATCTAACAATTATGTTAATTTGTAAAAATTTATTGCATGCTTATTTAATCTAAGTGTATTTTATAAAATAAATCTCCAATATTTTCGGTCGAGGTTCAACGGTTTAAAATCTATATTTATCAAGTACATCAATATGGATGACAGAGGTTATTGAGAACATGTGCATATTTATTAACAAATTTTCATTATAAGTTTATTCTTCTTTTGGATGATGCATATGGTTATAATATTACTTATGCATTTATGTTTTGTAATTTCCATGATTTCATATTTCAAAATTTTTATAAGGTTTGCTTTTAATTTTAAGATTTTATAGTTGGTGCACTTTTTCTTAAATAATGTTATACTTATTATATTTTTATATTATATTATATTATATTTTATTGTGTGACTAAGTTCATTTGGTTGTAATTTTAAATTATAATTTATTTGATATTTTTATAGCTTATTTAGCTAAAAAATAGAGGTTTTTTAAACTACAATTTGTAACTTCTTCTTTTTTCTTTTTTCTTTTTTTAAACTTATTTGAAATCCTTAAATACATATGAATATAAGAATCTCATATCTTTCGTCTTAGTAATAACTTTTGAGGCATTATGTATATTTACACAATAAAAATGTTATATAGAATATCAAAAGTTACATTGCACCAAATAAATTTACAATTTATTTTAAGTTAATAATTTAAAATTTTACTTATGATTTCTAACCATTTTATGGGTCATGCCAAACATTAAACAAAATTTAAAAAACACAAGGTGCATTTAGATTAGAGCCTAAGTTACATAAGCTTAATAATGACCATGAACATAGTGCATTAACATGTGGATAGTTTTCCTATAGCGATCCAGATTTTTCCCCAACCTTTATTGTGTTCCGGACTCGGGATCTGTGGTTGTGTGTTGTTGTCTATATCTTATTTCCGTCCTCTAATCCTTTGTATTTGAGTTTTGGGACATGATGGGTGAGCTTGGAACAGGTTGGTTGTGATTTAGTACAAGTGGTTGCTGCCCAGGTTTTGACCTCTTCGCTCGAGCGAGGCTTCTTGCGCTCGAGCAAGCCTTGGGTATTTGCTTCTTCGCTCGAGCGAGGCTTCTTGTGCTCGAGCTTACGTCTACGTCTCTGTAAGACCTAAAGGTTGGTATTCTTCGCTCGAGCGAGATTTCTTGCGCTCGAGCGTGCGTCTGCGTGGATGGCTGACCTGAAGCTTCGCATTGTTTGCTCGAGCGACGCTTCTTACACTCGAGCGAGGTCTTTCGTTGTTTCTGGTCGCTCGAGTGACAACTCCTTCGCTTGAGCAAGCCTCGCATATATCAGTTCGTAGCAGCGTGATTTTTATCACTTTTTCATCCCCTTTTCATTCCAAACCCTAAATCCGGCTGTCTCTCTCTCTAAACACACTCTCTCTCTACAAATACACCTTGTTCTTGGGTCTCTCTACCCTGGTCCCTTTGTTAAAAAGGTAGAGCATTGTGTGGGCTTCATTTTGATCCGAAGAAATTCAAGTTTGGAGCATCTTCAAGTTTCACTCTTCATCTCCTTTGAGTTTCTCCACTTGAGGTAGGGATCTTCTACACTTGTTTATGATTTTTAACCTAGGTATTTGTGTTATAAATATATGGTGAGTTTTGGGATGTTTGGAGAAAACCTAGGGTTAGGTTCAAACTTATGAAAGAGGGATTTTTATGTGTTGTTGTATATTTGACCATGGGGTTGGAATATGAGGTGGTTGTGTTAAAATTGATGAATTTGATCTTTGGGTTAGTATTTGGAATAAGGGGGAAATTTGCCCTAATATGAGCTAAATAATTAGTTGGTATAAATAATGGAATTGGTGTTGGAAATATGAAATTGGGAAGTTGTGTGAATGAGTGGTGTAGTTAGATTTGTTAAATCACTCACCTATGGAAATTTGATAAATTATCTATTTAAAAGATTGTATATCTGTTTAGAAATATCTGTTTTGGGCTATCGGTGGAGGATAGCCGTGATTGTTGTAGAAACTGCATGTGGATTAGGTGAATTGAAACCTGTCGTTTAAATTTACCTCATTGGATAAGATGGTATGATTGAGATGTTGGATATGCATCATTGATAGTCATTGTATATGACGATGCTTTTAATACATTGCATATGTACCATTTGTTCGGGAGGAGATAGGAGATGGACTCCATTTATAATTAAGTTGGTCGGAGTGTCCAGGGTGAAAGTCCCGAAATCTTGTGTATATATGGGTGCCGGTTCCCTCGGATGAAAATTTCGTAAAATGGCAACGTTGAAGTGCTTGTGTATACATATATGGGTGCCGATTCCCTCGGATGAAAATCCCGTAAAATGGCAAAATTGAAGTGTTTGAATAATAGTTGTATTGAATTGTGAATCATTGAGTTGTAACCTCATTTTGGGATTGTTTAGATAACAATGACTTGTCTCATGAATTGGCTCGAAATTTACTAGATTAATATGAATTGAATAGATGGAAATGGAATTGAGATATAGGTATTAGTAATGAATGAATATGGACAGAATGTGAGTTGGTTATGAATGTGGAACATTTACTTGGCACTTATATCTTAGTTAAACTTCATATATTGTGTTAGGATGTTTCTACTAGGCTTTGGCTCACCCTACCTGGGAAACCATTTTCAGGTACAGTTGACATGCTCCCTCCAAGAACGTAGCATGGGAGGACTTAAGAGCTGGAGGCTATATTTTGTTATTTTCATTTAAATGTTTATTCAAGCCAAGGGCTTTATATGTATAGAGTTAATCACACTCTCTTTTGTTGTAACCAAGTATGTCTTTGAAAGATGTAAGCCCGTAGGGCATTCGCTTATGTTAAACTCTTTTGTTTATTACTTCATGTAATGAAAGGATTGCTTACCCTCTGATTTATGTAACTGTTATTTATGTTATTGTGGATCATATCTATGATGTTATATTTTGGGGGCGTTACAACTTGGTATCAAAGCGTACTGAGTTTGAATACTTTGGGTATGTAGGAAGTGGTTATTACCACAATGGGTTTGTCTCGCTTAATTGAGGCATTAATATGCATTGTATACTTATGTGATAACATGCTTGTATGACTATATGGGTATGGGATTTAATTTCTAGGATGCTCGCCGAGTCCATGGGTTTCTGGGAGTCCTATTGGAAAGGCACTTGATCACTGCCGTTTCTAACCGGAACTCTAGCAACGCCGCGAGACAGTCATTATCCGGAAATGAAATTCGTATGTGTTTATGTGATTATGTGTTTATGTGGAGTGATTTATTATTGTCCAATATGTTAGGACGCGAATGAGTTAGCTTCGACGCATTTGTGAATGTGCTAATCTCTTTGGGTTACCCTTATTAGGATGTCTGTAGACACCCCATTTTTGGCCGACCTTAAGACTCAGACGTCACCGATTGAGCTCGGTGATGTTGCATTTGTGCTCGTTCAGAAGTCTCAGAGTCGCGGCCGTGCGCCCTGCCTCCGGACTTCCGAACCCTCTTCTGTGCCTTGCCTCGGTTTGCGAACCAGACTCGGTTTTCTCTGTTTTTTTCTTTCCTGAGGGAGGAAGAGGTCCCGCGGACCATCTCTTAGTGGCCGTGGGCTACATTTCGTGGCCGTAGGCCATTTTGCCCATTTCGGAGCCCGGTTCCCGGTTTTCGGAGCCGTTAGGCCGTGTGCCTCGGTTCGGGACCACCCAACCAGCTCCGATTCCTCCGGTTTTTGGCATGCATCTCATTTACTCCCTAACGAGGGACACTGGGGTCTTAGATACCCACTTCGTGGCCGAATGCCACTTTTGGTGCTTACAGCCTATTTTCGGGACCTCGAACTGCGTGTTTTGGTCCCCGAGCTTTCGTTTTGCATCGGTTTTTGTTCATTTTTGCAGGTAACTCTGTTTCATCATAAGGAAGGTCACTGGAGGGTGGAGGCTAGTAATTGTCCAAGCAACCTGTTATGCTCTTCCGGCGCCGCCCCCGGCGCCCGTTTTTCTCACTTCCGGGCTAATGTTGAACACCCTAGGGCCATTTTCTTCAAGCCAAAACCACATATTCGTGTTGTACACACATGGGAGACACTAAAAACCCATGGCCGGTCAGTAACTCTCTTTGACCCTTTTGAACCCCTCTTTGAATTGGCCTATTCTCTCTCCTGTTTTAGAGTTGCCAAATTTGAGCCATAGGGTCTTGTTGTACACACCTGGGAGGACACCATCATGTGGTGGCCGGCCAGCAATTCTTCACTTCATTTTTACCCCTTGGCCGGCCGGCCACCTGCAGAAAAAGTGCATGGCTGGCCATGCTCCTTGGGGGGTGTGTTTCACAGCTGTACAGCTGTATCCCCCAAAAGATCTGATTTCGGGGATATTTTGTTTGCAAGGGAACTTGTTCCCTTAAGGCTACACACTTGCATACACTTTTGGCAATTCATTCTTGCATGCATACACTCCTCTCCCTCTCCCTCAAGACCTAGAACCCTTGCCTCAAGCATATCTCTCTTGATCTCTCTCAAATCCTCAAGTTTTGCTTCCATTTCTTGATCATCATCAAGCACCACCATCACCACTCCATTTCCAGCAACAAGGAAGGGTTCTTGAAGGCTTAGAAGAAACATTTCTCAAGCCAAAAAGCAAAGAAAGAAAGGTCTTCAAGGGTAAGTCTCAAATCTCCTCTTTTACACCACTTTCTTGCCTCTTTTCTTAACCCTACTTTCTCACTGTTTTGAGCTCCGACCAATACTGAAAGTGGTCTTCTTTTGAGCTATTCTTGATGTTTGTTCAAGGGCTCAACTCTGTTTGAGCCCTCCATCTTGCACTTCTTTCAATATCCTCTTATATGCCATTATTTTGCATTGAATATTTGGCTTATGTGTGATCTGAATTGGAGCATCTCATGAACTGATATTGTTCTTATTTTGAAGCCCTCTTCAACATTGAAGAAGGGCTCAACCTTTTTTTCATGCTCCATATCCAAGTTGCTTTGAATCCATGTTTTACCCTTGTTTTTGCATGAAATATTAGGCCTAGGAGTGATCTGTTTTCGAGCACAATGTAAACTGTGAGTGGGACTTTTTGAGCCCCTCTTGAACATTGAAGAATGGATCAACCCTGTTTGGCCTCTCTATCATGCACTTGCTTCACAATTCCTCCAATTTACCGTAAATTTGCATGATTTGTTTGGCCTATATGTAAATTGTTTTGGAGCATGTAATGAACTGTGAGTAAGCTTATTTTGTGTCCCTCTACAACATTGTAGAAGGGATCAATCTTGTTTGGGGTCTCCATGTTATACTTGTCATTATACTCCTCTTTGACCCCCCATTTTGCATGCTTTTTTAAGCTTATCTAGCTTCTGATTTGGGCCATCATCAGAACTAGAAAGAGTCATATTTTGATCTTCTTGAAATATTTCATTAAGGGTGTTTGCTGGTTTGATGAATTTTTGGGGTACCTCATGTTATAGCCTTATGTATCCTCAATCTTGCGTAGCATTTTTACCATGTTTGCATACTGATTTTGGGGATGTCATCTACTGTAAATGTTCATATTTTTAGTCCCTAATCAGTGTTGTAGAAGGGTACTTTCCCATTTGGGCATTGCATGTATCACTTGCTTCAATACCCCTCTCGCGGGGCCATTTTTGCGTTCTTGCTTAATCCTATGTGTGCTTTCTTTTTAGCCCTTTTTATGACTGAAAAATGCTTGTCTTGGGGCTGCCTTGATACTGTATTTTCATTCCATGTCCATATTGTGCATGCATTGTATGGCTATAGGCCATTTCGGGTGCCTAAATTCATGTTCGGGGCCATTTTATGCTTCGGGTGCACTTCGGCCATGTTTCGGGGCTGTTTTCCCCCACATTTCAGTGCCAAAATTCATTTGCATGTTTGCATATCATTTCCATGACATTTCGTGCCTTACGGCCATCGCCTGGGTTTGCGTGCCCGTGTGCACGCATTTCGAGGCGCTTCATTTTCATCCGTCGGCTTCTTATGTGAGTGTAGCTGAGGCTCTCTCATGTTGGTATAAGTCCATCTTGCATTCTGTATGTCATTTTAGCATCATTGCATTCCATATGCCATCTCCTCGGTTTGCGCGCCCGTGGACACGCATTTCGAGAAACATTGCAAACAGAGGCTAATCGGGGCATCCCAGTGGATTTCCGCGCAAGGCAGCCCAGCATACATCATTCATCAGAGTCGAGGCAGCCCCCTGGCTTGCATGCCAGTTTTACAGCTTTCTTAGTTAACTTGTTCAATTAATTAGGAATTTGTATATTTCGGACTGTATTATTCTTTCATTTCGGACTGTATTATTTATTCGGACCCTCTGTGCGAGGGCATAATTGTAATAAGTGTGGGTGAGTGTGATGTATGTCTTCCAACCCCACGTCTTTCTTCCCTTTTATTTACCCGCTTATGATGGTTAGATATAGGGCATATTTCAATTAGCATACAGTTGACAGCATGTTTGCATCATTCATCTGTTTTGCACGCACCGGGCTCGGCGCATCATACAAACTGCATTTGTATTTCAATTCCAAATTGAATACATGATAGCTGTTGCATTCCATATGCCATGTTTAGAATAGCCGAGCCTGCTATAGTTGCATCTTTGCATGTGTTGCATTAGGCATTTCTGTATAATTAGGATCATGCATGATTTCTAATCAATTCCTTTTTTGGCTTGGAGTACTCGGTGAGTTTTATGCTTTAGCATCCTTGCATGCGTGTGAGTGTTGCCATGAATAGCATGCTTACCATGAGGCTATGTGCTTATGTGATATAACTGCCTTGAATGCTGTGGGTGGAGGTTGTGTTACTTGAATTGGGACAATGCATTGACTGTTTGTTTTAAGCCCACTAGATAGTGGCAAAATCATGTTTTCTAAGCCCACCTGAGGGTGGCAAATCCACGTCTTAGCCTACCTGCGGTAGCACCATCAAACCATTTTCAAACAAACAAACATGAAATGTTTTGTTCCAATTCAGGCGGACCAGTCTATACTTATTTGCTGCGAGCATCACATAGTAACCTAGGCTAATAACCGGAATAAGAACTCACAATGTTTTCAAAATAAGATATCATGGTTAGTAGAGGCCGGTCTTTGACCGGGCGAGCGGGGGTGCTCACGAAGTGACCTTCCCCAATCGTACCCAAGTTCCCGAGCCGAGGCAACTTTGGTGATGACGGACACGTGGCCTTCGGCCCGAGTCAGGGTTTCCTAAATTTCCCATTTTAAAAAATATTTAGGTGGCGACTCTGTATCTGGCAAAGCAGTCCATGTTTGGCACTTCTTTCAAAAAATCTGTTTTCCAAAACGATTTGCCGGATTTGGACTCTTTGGTTCAAGATTAAGAACCGTGACACAAATCGAGTCCGAGCTGTAGCGACGTCCCCCGCGGGCTTGTTACAGTTTCTGGCGACTCTGCTGGGGATTTAGAGAACTTGACTCGAACTCATGATATCTGGTTTTGACTACATTGTGTGTTTCTTTGCATTGCATTTGCATTGGTGCGCCTAGGACACCGTGTTTGCCATCTGCTATTCCTGAGCGGTTTGCCGGAGGCTTGTCTTGTCAAGGCATGTCCATAAGGCTGACCGGTTACGGGCTCTGCCAGTATGGGAACACAAACCCCGGTTTTACCGGGGCACCCTTTTTGACCATTCGACCTAGTGCATATTCGGATCCATAGTGACCATTCCAAATAGGACAGGTTGCTTACCCGTTTATAGGTTGTTTGAAACCGCTGCGTGCGTAGTGAAACCCTAGCTCCTGACAAAATAGGACAGGGAAACCCTACCCCAACATGGGGTGTTTTGGCTCTCACTTGCTTGTTATGTGCTTTAGAGTGCTCTCTACAGGAATGCATGTATCAGTTTGCGAGTTTGGGCATCAGGCCTGCGGGCACCAGTTCAGTATTTTGGGATCAGTTTACCTGAGGGTAACAGTTTACAGGCAGAATTTTGGGGGCAGAATTCAGTAGAGAGCACACTCATTCGGTTTTGTTCGTATCTGTTCTGGTGAAATTGGGCTGAGATGTTGTCCGTTTTCTCTTTTGCTAGGTAGTCCTGGAACCATAGCTTCAGAAGGCTCCAATATCCCCCGGGTACATGAAGTGTGCTGATAGACTTTGTTGGTCAGAAATTCAATTCAAGGGCAACCAGTGTTCTTTCGCTGAGGCAAGGCAAAGAAAGGCCAGTCAGGGCTCACTGGTTCATCTGATCCGTCAGTCACCAGTCACATCACCCTTCTTCAGAATCAGCAGCCCGTGATGGCACAGGGTTCGGAAGAATTTGTGGCCGTGATAGCAGCGTTGAATCAGGGAACTGCCATGCAGGCTGAGACCAGTATTGAAACGCATAGCCCATCTGGGGCATCTGCCTACATCCAGCTTTGGGACCCCAGCCGAACTTTGACCCACTTCCCGCCAGTTGAAGATTTGCTGGTCCAAGTCCCGAGAAGGGTTGCTCAAGCCCAAGTTTTCAGACCCCTGGTGCAGCCTAATGAGAGGCGTTATCCCCTTGATGCTAATGACCTGATCTGACCGCAGTGAAAATTGCGAACCTTGAGAAGCAATTCAGAAAGGCACAGGGCCTTAACTCCATTCCCGACATTGAGGATGGGCACACCGAGTCTGCTATCCGGCTCCCAGACAGATTCAAAATGCCACATATTGACCGTTTCGACGGGTCTGGGGATCCAATGGTACATATCCGACTTTTCTTGGATGTCCTAAAGCCGATGGGTCTGACTAAGCCACAGAAACTCTCTCTGTATGGAAGAACCCTGTCCGTGTAGCAGCCACTTGGTACGCTAAGTTGGAGGACAAAGTGAAGCAAAACTGGGAAGAATTGGCTGAGGCCTTTGTCGATCAGTATTCCTACAATACCCAAGTTGAAATGACCATCCAAGAGCTTGAAGCAACCCGCCAAAACCCAAAAGAGCCTTTTGTGAAATTTGTTGCGAGGTGGAGAGCAAAGGCAGCACAGATGACAGATCGCCGCCCTTCTGAGAGGGATCAAGTGCAGATGATGGTGCGGAACCTCGAGCATGATATGTTGCAGAAATTGATAGTCGCTCCGTATTCACTTTCAAAAGTTTGCATGAACTGGGGGTTCAGGTCGAGAATGCGTTCAACAGCGGGATCATTCCCAGAACAAGGGAACCGACAAGGAGGGTGGTTTCAAGGAGTACCAATGCCGGAAGTAGCACTATTCCCGAACCCACTGAAATCATACAGTCACCACAGCCAACCCTTTTGCCAATCCAAGCCTACAAACAGCCGACCCAGCCCGAGCTCAGGGCAGAACTTTCACCCCCCTCTATATGAGCCTGACTGCGCACTAAAACTCCTGATGGAAAGAGGGCATCTCAAACCCCTCGATCCTCAACCTCTTCCCAACCCACTCCCAGCCAGACATAACCCCTCAAGTACTGTATGTACCATCAGCAGCGCGGTCATGGCACCGACCGTTGCTACCGCCTTCGTCATGAGGTCCAAAATCTCATCGATAACCGGACGATAGCTCCACCTTCAGACCCCAATGACCAAACATCTCCTGCCTACCTCAATCTCATCCATATACTGCCATCCACCTATGACCCCAGCATATACATCACCCCGGCCCATCTACCCAAGCCTGAGGTGTTTATCCCAGAAAGCATGGACTTATGCATGATGGGTGCACCTGAACCCCAATCATCTCAAACCCATGAACCACTACTTCCGAGCTGATGAGAATGATTGAAGATCTTCAAAGAACTGTGACCGATCTGGCCTCCGGGACATTGGCTCCATCATCGACCACACCACATACTGGGAATTTCATGTCAAAAGGCTCCCCAGTCTTGGGACGGGCTGCATTTGAGGAAGCCAATCCCTTGGCGAGTAAGGCGAGTGGAAAGAACAAGATAGGGGCGGACATGGATCCCCATGAGCATCTTCTGTTGGCTGTTGAGGCTTTGAAAGCCGAGGGACTGAACAAAGAGCAAGTGCTCGCAGTTGTTGCAAAAACTGTGGACGGCATTTTGCCACTCAAGTTGGAGGCAGTTTGAATCGAGAGGCAAGCCGGGAGAAGGGCCGTTGTACCAAGAATGTTCCCTTCAGCTATAATCCTCCACTCGGAAGAGATCAGCAAACCAGGCTAGCACCTGCCAATCCCTTTGCTGGTGCGTCCAGCAAAAATCCACAAACCCAGAAGTACCAACCCCGAGGTCAGAGGGTCTTCCATGCCCTCCACATGCCTTTATCCAAAGCTTTCCAAATCCTTGTTGGACAAGGCCATCTCAAAACCCTTGAGCCTCGGCCTCTCCCGAACCCTCTTCCGGCTACGCATGATGCTACCCAGTACTGCGCATACCATCAGCAAACTGGCCATACTACCGACAACTGCTTCCGTCTTCGCCATGAAGTACAGGATCTATTTGACAACGGGGTCATCCTCCTGCCGAGCTCAGCAAAGTCTATCGGCACTGGGTCAGTGAACTTGGGGATAATGTGTTATGTGATCGGGGGATGAACCACCTGCGGATGGCGCTCAGATTACTCCAGCTGTGGTGGATGGCATGCACTGTTTTGAGCAATGTACAAGTGCTGTTAATTTTGCTTTCTGACTTGGGTATTGGGTCAGTCTTGCCTTTTTGTTTTGAGTCAGTCCTTTCATTTTGAGTCAGTCCGGTCTGTCTTGTTGTATCGAGTCAGTCCTGTTGTATAGGAGTCGGGTGATTCCGGGGGTGTTACCTCGGGCGTCACCATTTTGTTTCGTGTTTGTCTTTTTGTTTTGTTTTGAGTCTGTTTCTGCCAGGGAGCCAGTTATGCCAACAGATTTTGAATGAAACAGCAGTGATTTTCACGCTCTCACATTTGCTTCTGCCGTGTGCTAGTTGTACCGGGATTTGAATGAAATGGCAGTGCATTCCACCTGCTCTTTTGTGCCTTGAAGTCATTGTAATGACCTGAGTTTTTCAAAACCTTTTTGAACACTACGGTAAAAACAAAGAGGGAGGAATTCCTCGGGATTTGCAAAACTTTGATCAAATTGAGAGAAAGAGAGGGTGCTAAGCCCTTAATGAATGAAATCATGCTTGTTAGTTGAGTACTGAGAAGGACCCTAGCCTTGATCCAGACTGGTTTCACACTATCTTCAGCGCGAGCGATTTGTCGCTTTCTTAAAAATTTTCAAAAAAAAATGTTTTGCGCGGTCTGCGAAGACCTGTGTGGAATCGCTCTTGAGATTGTGCAGCTAGGATCGCTCTCAGCCTCGAGACTCAACCCCTTTGCTTTCAAACCTTGAACTTGGATTCAGAACGTTCAAAGGACAATCATGATTGAGGCCTGTGTGGCCAGATTTGAAGCAGCCCTCGAACAAGAGGCACCAAAGTCAGATCAAGAGGATCAGATGTCGTCAAAAGAAGCTTGCAAAGCTAGATCAGAAGCACCCCTCGAACTAGGGGCAAAAAATATCCGATGTGCTCGAAGAGCCAAAGGTGGATCCTTCTGCAAATCAATACAACAGCCACTCTCCTGGATATAGAGGCTTCAATCTCAAAACCATTTGGCATGGACTTGTTACACTTTTACCCTTCGAGAGGCTCGCTGGGTCGAAAACCCGGAAGGGCGACCCAGGCAAAAGTAGTTAGAGCAAGAAAAAGAAAA
>JAPPVO010008076.1:0-20023 GCA_030407325.1 Camellia japonica
GGCCACTTGTTGGCCAGTAGACCTCTGGGTGGTTAGGTTTGGAAACATTAGGTTTTGACTCAAAAGAGGTGCAAGGTTTGTAGGTTCTAAAACTCAAAACCGAGGCTTCTTGCTGAAGAAATTGAACGTTTGCACAGTGTACTAATTCATCATCGAGTGTTCACCATAAGGCGCCCAAGTCTTAAGGGCGGTTAAAAATGGGGTGTCTACAGACATTGATACTTGTGTACGAACCAAAGTGGGATTTGAGTAAAAGTACAGAGGGTTGACTATCACGATTTCATGTGTAGGGACCAAATTCGGATTTGACCAAAAGTGTACGGGGTTGACTGTCATGATTTCATGTGTAGGGGTTAAAGTGAGATTTTGTGCAAAATATATGAGTGCAAAGTGTAATTTACCCTTATTTCTATTTCTTACGAGAAATTATGAAGTTGGGTGAGGGATGATTTCATTTTAGTTCTTGCACTTTTGCCATTTGGTATAATTTTTGTTTTTAAACTACAAAACTTAAAGAAGAAGTTGGGATTATTATTATATGTAGGTTGATGGTGCAAATATATATTTTTTAAAAAAACTATATATTAAATTTAAGGGGCAAGTATTTTGGTCAATAAATTAGACACATTGGTTAGGATTACTAACATAGTCCAAATCAACAAGATGTGTTATTTTGGGAAGATGATTAGAAGTCATCTTCCAACTTTTAACCCATTTTGGGTCACATTATTTCTCATATTTTTTACATGTTTTTTTAAAAAAAGTCAAAAAAAGCCAAAAAGCCAAATTTTAACCATCTTTCCAAAACAATCCACTAGGAAAAAATTTTGGTTACATATTTTTGGAGTATTTCCATGGAATTGAGTGGATTTAAAGACCACCAGGAATCATATAATCACTGCATGACTTAAGATTAGACAAATTAATTATGATAAAGTTTGACAAAAAATGTCTTCACTCTATACTACTACCCTCTTTATATTCTTTCATATTTCATTTTATGAGCTCTACTCAAGGTGTATATTGATAATTTAATATAAACCTTGTGGTGAAGATCATTTGTACAAAAAATCAATTTTATTGAATATCAATAAATAGATAAACAAATCGCATTTTATTTTATAAAACAGATTATTTAAATTTAAATCGATACATGCTGTCTATTTTAAAAAATAAAATGTAATTTTTTTCTATGATAAAATTGATTTTTTACATGACTCATCTTTATTGATAAGTTTATGAGATAAACGATTTGAATCATCATTGTAGACTTAGAATGGGACTTATAAAATAAAATATGAAGAAATATGGAGGATAGTAATATAAAGAGAGCCATTCCTCTCTCAATTATAATGCATTAATTAGCTCACGACATTGTTGTCAGTATTCTTATTGTTACTCTTCTTCTTCTTATCATTATTGTTGTTGGTGTTAGGCTTATGTATAAATCCGTCAAGCAATAAAATTTGTGTACTTTTTCCTTCACTACTCATTTGAGTTAAGTGATTTCATGAGAAATAATAGAAGCCCATGGGTGTTTATCCCATATCACTTCATGAGGAAATCACACTCCACTATATAAGTTGACTAACTCCTTCAAATTAGTACAAGGCATTTTTCTAAGGGAAGAATAAAGCCATGAGGGTACGCCCAAAGCGGATAATATTGTACTAATGGGGGGTTGGCTGTTTCATTTGGTACCGTCTGTGGGAACTCCCTTCTCAGAGAGCCAGTCAACTTGGGACCTATGTGAAAGCCTATTGGGTGTCCATCCCACATCGCTCCGTGAGGGTACGCCCAAAGCAGACAATATTGTGCTAATGGGGGGTTGGCTGCTTCATTTAGCGCCATCTATGGGAGCTCCCTTCTCAGGAAGCCAGTCAATTGGGGACCTATGTGGGAGCCCAATGGGTGTCCATCCCACATCGCTCTGCTCCGTGAGGAAACCATATTCCATTGCATAAGTTGACTAACTCCTTCAAATTAGCACAAGGCCTTTTCTTAAAAGAAGAACAAAGCCATGAGGGTACACCCAAAACGGACAATATTGTGCTAATGGAGGGGTTGACTGCTTCATTTGGCACCGTCTGTGGAAACTCCCTTCTCAGGAAGCCAGTCAACTGGGGACCTATGTGGGAACCCAATAGGTGTCCATTCCACATCGCTTCGTGAAGAAACCACACTCCACTACATAAGTTGACTTACTCCAAATTAGCACAAGGCATTTTCCTGAAGCAACCAACTCCTCATTGGCACAGTATCGTCCGCTTTGTGTGTACCCTCACGGCTTTGTTCTTCCCTTAAAAAAAGACCTTGTGCTAATTTAGCACAATATTGTCCGCTTTGGACATACCCTCACGGCTTTGTTCTTCCCTTAGGAAAATGTCTTGTGCTAATTTGAAGGAGTTAATCAACTTATGTAGTGGAGTGTGGTTTCCTCATGGAGCGATGTGAGATGGACACCTATTGGGCTCCCACATAGGTCCCCAGTTGATTGACTTCTTGAGAAGAAAGTTCCCATAGACGGTGCCAAATGAATTAGCTAGCCCCCCATTAGTACAATATTGTTCGCTTTAGACGTACCCTCACGGCTTTGTTCTTCCCTTAGGAAAAGGTCTTGTGCTAATTTGAAGGAGTTAGTTAACTTATGTAGTGGAGTGTGGTTTCCTCACGAAGCAATATGGGATGGACACCCATTGGGCTCCCACAAAAATAATGACACAATTTTTTTATACATGTTTTATAAATAATTTTTGGTAACATGCTCTCTTCGGATACATGTTGAAGTGCTTAAAAGAATTATACATTATGTATGAAAATGAATACAATGAAAAATGTATAATATTTTGAAAAAATTACCATTCAAGAGAAATTTTAAAAATTATAACACATTAGTGAAGGAGTTATATAATTTTAATTATTGATATTTATAATATTTACTATTTTTAAAAAAAAAAAATCACTTATGTATAATTCTTCCTAATATTTTTAGGTGTACTAATATGTCTCTTAAAAACAAATGTTAACAAGACCATATCTATAAATATATTATCAATGGTGTTTGGGAACTTGGTTTCCAAATTTTTTTCTCATTTTTTTCACTAAAAGACAAAAGTTTTGCAAAACCAAAAAAAACACATCCAAACAAAATATCACATCCAATCCCATAATCATTTCACTTTTTCTCTCACAAACATCACATCCAACCACAAAAAAACTCAACTATCTTTCCAAACACTAAAAATTTTTTATCCAATAATATCCCACAACTAAAAACATCTACATAAAAACCTATTTTCCAAACACCCACAAAATTTCTCACTTCAAAATCTCTCTATTTCTCTCATTTTCTTCCGTCAAATAAACAATCTTCGCAAATATATATATATATATATATATAATATCTAAAGAAGCATATTAGATTTTAACTTTGTCTGCACTTTTTAATTTTGTTTTCTTTTGTACTGCCGTCCTAACAATGGTAACTAACTTTTTTTCTTTTCTTTTTTTTTTTCTTTTTTTTTTTTTTTTTTTATAATTTGTTTTTACATGATGCCGCTGCAAGCGCAGGCACCCAGTCAGCAGAACAAATTGATAGGTTAATATATGTGATTGCAAATGTACAATAACTAATTTAAGAGTAGAGAACATTTATGAAACTTTTCATAATATTTCTTTCTTAATGTCTAATATTATTTATATATATATATATATATGGAGAAGAACTTCTTTCAGTCCAAAATCTAGATTGGAGGAGACTGTTTGGCCCGTAGCGCTCACCATGAGCCACATTTCGATAATTCAAACCGTTCATTTTGTCAGACACTTCGTGTATTTAATTCACAAAGAAATTAGATTGATTTGATAACCACAACTTGTTTAATTTATTATTTTGTCATAAAAAAAATATAGTTTATTTTTTAAAAGCAAAATTATAGCTCATTTTTTTCAAAAAAAATATAATAAATTGAACAAGTTACATTTATCAAATCGATCTAATTTCTTGTGTGGATAAAATATATAAAATATTTAACAAAATAAACGATTTGAATCATCAAAATGAAATCTTGATGAGCTTCATGAGCCCACAGGTATTCTCTTCTTCCCTCTTAGTTTCAGTACCTATTTGCTCTTGGTTTCTCAATATGTATGCATGTAGGATAGTTCTTACGGCATGATCATTATTTAACTCATGTAATTTCTTTATTTTATTTACTTTTTCACATTTCTCTTGCATGTTCTCTCTATCTTTTTAGAACATCATATTTTTAGGCTTATTTTAATCACATAGTAATCATGCATGGCTCGGTTTGATCATCGTAGGGGTGTTCACGGATCTGTTCTGTGCAGTTCGGATGACGGATTGGACCCGCTTGATGGGATATGGGTTGGGAAAAAATGGAACCGCATCCGCTCGCAGTGCGGGTTGTGGATTGAACAGGTGAGTCATGCGATTGTGCGGACAGTTGTAGGCGGTTTGTGAATTAGATTTTTTATTTTTTTATTTTTGGGCTTTTGTGTTGGGGCCTTCCCACTTTTTGGAGCCATAAAAAAAACAAACATAAATAATTTTTTTTGCACTTTGAATATGTATATAACAAACAAAGACACAAAAAAACAAGATAAACATTTTTTTATTATTATTATTCAACCTAGCTTTATCATACAACAATGAAAACATTTTTTTTATTAAATAAACAAAGCGAAATGTTACAAGAGTGGGAACAAAAGTCTGCAAACCCACGACACAACCAGCAAAGCAAATCATAAATAAATGAAGATGGAGGATTCCAGATCTGGGATTCATACCTTCGAACAATGAAACATTTTTGTTTTGTTTTTTTTGTTTTTTTTTTGTAGTTTCTATTTCTACATCTTCCAGATCTGGCATGTTCAAATCTGGTTTGCAATTGGGTGACGACGACTGGGAGAAGAGGAGGGAATGACGACAAGCAAACAACGACATGGCTGCGTTGATGTGCGAGAGGTGATGGAGCGGCGATAGAGTAAGAGCTGATCTGTGAGAGACGACGACGATGGTAGAGAAGAGGAGAAAGATGGGTAAAATGGAGAATTAGTAGAGATCAATTTTTTGATTGGATAAAATGGGTGTTTTCATTCAATGACCTTCCCCTTTTGTATCGTAGCTCTCGAACCTAAAATTCTTTGGTTATGATCAGGTCCTTAACTTAGTTTTTATTATTAAATGTTTCTTAATTCCCCTTTAAAAATTAAGTAGCGACTCTTTATTGGACAAAGCGAGTTGGTGTGGGAAATAGGCTTTAGACTCAAAAAAGGCACGTCGCCCACAAATACATTACTAAATTCCTCATTAAAGTCCAATTACATAACATAAGTGCGGAAATAAGAGTACAAATGAATGAATAAAAATATTCTCTCTTGTATTATACAAATGACGAAGCACATAATTACAACATATTACAATGCATGCCCTAAGGCTTACATCAAGATTTACAAATAAAATAATTACTACATTCTTGTTACATTACATGGGCTTCGCAAACAATCCATCGATATTTCAATTATAATAAAAAGAAATCCTCAATTCTTGAATGATGCATCCGATTCTACACTTAACCAAAAAAAAAAAAAAAAAATTGTTTTACAACTGGGATAAATACAACGGTCTATTAGGGATTTACAATGATTCTAACCAATAACATTCTATAGATAAAGATGATTATAAATTCTTACTTTATACATATATATTATAATATATAATGATGTCTTTTGATATCCAAAATATTTATATACATACATATATTTTTCAAAAGAAGTCCTCTTTTGCAATTTAAGAAAAAATTCCAACCAAGCAATTATTTTTCAAAAGTGTTCTAAACCTTTATTACAATTTAAAAGCTTTAAATACATGAACAAACCCGACATCTTACAAATAATAGAAGGCTTTAAACATTTTAAGCTTTTGTTTGAGAATATGTTATTTTAATAATTTTTTAATTTTTTAGGAAAAAATATATAGAAAAATAGAAAGAATTATGTGATAATCTATAATAACTTTTTAACTTTTTAACTAAAATGATTACTCTCCAAACGAGACGTTTAAGTCATTAATAACATAGTTTTCATTATCACCTTTATATCTTCTTCTAAATCATATTTTGGTCTGGGAATCCTCTTCCTATATATATATGCACTCTTGCCCATAGTTCTCATTCTCATCCCCAACCCAACCCAATCCAACCTTCTCTCTCTCTCTCTCGCTCTCTCTCTCTACTCTCTCAAAATAGAAAAACAAGAAATGGGTTCGACAGGAGAGAACAAAACAATACCCATGGAAGAAGCAGAGGAAGAAGAAGCATGTTTGTTTGCCATGCAACTAGCCAGCATCTCCGTCCTTCCCATGGTCTTGAAATCAGCCATAGAGCTCGACCTCCTCGAGACCATCTCTAAGTTGGCTAGCCCTGGTGGCTATGTGTCTCCCTCGGAGATCGCAGCTCACATCCCAACTCAGAACCCAGATGCACCCGTGATGGTGGATCGGATTCTCAGGGTGCTGGCGAGCTACTCTGTTGTAAAGTCTAGTGTCAGAGAGCTCCCCGGTGGAGGAGGGTCGAGAGGCTCTATGGCCTTGCTCCGGTGTGTAAGTTCTTGACTAAAAATGATGATGGAGTTTCCATGGCTCCTCTTCTTCTCATGAACGGTGACAAGGTCCTTGTGGAGAGTTGGTATATTCTTCTTCTGAACTTCTGTCGCTCATTTTCTTTTCTTTTTCTTTTCTTTTTTTAAAGGGCAAATTATATTGGTAGCCGTTCTTAATTTTAGAATTTTAGAAGAAAAATATTTATTGAGTTAAAAAATTTATAATTTTGCATATAAAACCAAAATACTGGGTTTTTATTTTTAATAGTTGTAATCAATTGGATTAAGTTCAGATAATTGAAATTATAGAGAGTAAAATAACACAAAAACTAAAATATAGAACTACCGATATAATTTATCTTCTTCTTTTTAATAAATATTATTGTTTATTTTCAATTACATTACATGTCTTAAAATAACACATTTCTGCTTTAATTTAACTTAAAATTTGGATGTTGGACACCATATGTTAATAAGTTAATAAAGTTACACTACTACAAAAATAGTTAAAAATCACACTTTGACAAAAAAAAAAGATCTCACTTTTATTGGAAGTGTAATAAAAAAAATTAGATTGATATTTTAATCACACTTAATTTGATTGAGTGTGATAATATTTATTTTTTATGTCACTTTTCAATTAAATTATATATATATATTTTTTAATCACACATTCTAATTAAAGTGTGATTATATATACACTACTACTTTTTAATCACACTTTTTAAACAAGTGTGTATATATATTTTTTAATCACACATTCTAATTAAAGTGTGATTATTTATATATTTTTTAATCACACCTTTTAATTAAAGTGTGATTATATACACTACTACTTTTTAATCACACTTTTTAAATAGGTGTGATTATATATATATTTTTTAACCACACATGCTAATTAAAGTGTGATTATTTATATATTTTTTAATCACACCTTCTAATTAAAGTATGATTATATATACACTACTACTTTTTAATCACACTTTTTAAATAAGTGTGATTATATATATATATTTTTTAATCACACATTTTAATTAAAGTGTGATTATATATACATTACTACTTTTTAATCAAACTTTTTAAATAAGTGTAATTATATATATATATATATATATATAATCACACTCCCTAAATAGGTGTGATTGTATAAAATATTTCAATTTGATTTTTATATAAAATATACAATTCCCAAATCGGCGCCTCTATTCTACCCATAAATGATAGAGACGACTCACTACTAGAAAATGAGGCTTTAGACACGGAACTTTTTCACCCATTTTTTCATCTTCCTATCTCTCTGTCTCTGTCTATCTTCTCTCTCTCTCTCTCACTCATCACTCTTCTCTGTCTGTCTGTCTGTCTCTCTCTTTCTTTCTGTGTCTCTGTCTCTCTTATTTTTCTCTCTCTTACTCATCACTCTTCTCTGTCTGTCTGTCTGTCTCTCTTTCTCTCTGTGTCTCTCGTCCATCTCTCATCTCTCTTCTCTCTTCTCTCTTCTCTCTCATCTCTCTTCTCTCTCTGTCTCTCTTCTATATCTCTCTTCTCTTTATCTCTCTCGCTCATCTCTCTCTGTCTCTCTCTCGTTTATCTCTTTTTGCTCTTTTTTCTCTCTCTCTCTTTGTCTATATCTTTTCACCCATTTTTTCATCTTCCTCTCTCTCTTCTCTTTCTCTCTCTCACTCATCACTCTTTTCTTTCTGTCTATTTGTCTTTCTCTCTCTGTGTCTCTCACTCATCTATCTCTTCTCTTATCTCTTTTCTCTCCCTGTCTCTTTCGCTCACCTCTCTTCTTTCTATCTCTCTCATCTCTCATCTCTCTCTGTCTCTCTCGCTCATCTCTCTTCTCTCTATCTCTCTCTATGTCTCTCTCTTCTCTCTATGTCTCTCTCGTTCATCTCTCAAATGTGCCTTTTTGAGACGACACAACTTGCCGTCGCAAAAAAATGTGACTTTTTGATAAAAAAATAATAATAATTTTTTTTCATTAAAATAAAAATAAAACAAATAAATTTTCAATCTATAACTAAAAAAAAAAATGATTTTTTTTTTAAAAAAAAATTCATTAACTACAAAAAAAAATTTATTTTAACAAAAAATAATTTTTTTTGGCTACGGCAACCCTCGTTGCAAAAAAAAAAAAAAAAAAGGTTAAACCACGTTTTGTTGTTTAAATTTCATTTGTGACCGAATTTTTTTTTTTTTTCATTCCCGCTATGTTTCCCCCCCCCCATTTTTTTTTTTCCATTCCCCCCTATTTTTTTCCATTCCCGTTCTGTAACCCCCCCAACCCAAAAAAAAATCCTCAATCTCAAACCACCCCGCCCAAAACCAAAAATCCCTAATCTCTTCTTACCCCCCTCTCTGTCTCTTTTCACCAATTTTTCATCTTCCTCTCTCTCTTCTCTTCCTCTCTTTCACTCATCACTCTTCTTTGTCTGTCTGTCTATCTGTCTCTCTTTCTCTCTGTGTGTCTCTCACTCATCTATCTCTTCTCTCATCTCTTTTCTCTCTCTGTCTCTTTCGTTCATCTCTCTTCTCTCTATCTCTTTTGTTCATCTCTCTTCTCTCTCTATCTCTTTTTCTGTCTCTCACTCTCTATCTTTTTCTCTCTTTGTCTCTCTCTCTCTCTCTCTCTCTAACTCATCACTATTCTCTGTCTGTCTGTCTCTGTCTGTCTCTTTTTCTCTCTTTGTCTCTCCCTCATCTCTCTTCTCTCTATCTCTCTCATCTGTCTTCTCTCTCTGCCTCTCTCACTCATCTCTCTTCTCTCTATCTCTCTCATCTCTTTTCTCTCTATGTCTCTCTCGCTCATTTCTATATATCTCTATCTCGCTCATTTTTCTTCTCTCTCTATGTCTTTCTCTCGTTCATCTCTTTTTGTTCTCTTTCTTTCTCTTTTTGTCTATCTCTCGCTCATCTCTTGTTTCTCTCTCTCTCTCTGTCTCCCACTCTCTTTCACTCATCACTCTTCTCTCTCTCTTTTTCTCTCTATCTGCCTGTCTATTTGTCTGTCTATTTGTCTCCCCCTCATTGTGTTCGCCTTGCTTACTCCCCTCTCCCTTCTTTTCTATTTACCAAGCTATCTTTCGATTTATCGAGACACTACAAGAAAATGCACTTTTGGTGACCACTTTGTCTTTCTATCGCTCATCACTCTGTCTCTATCTCTCTTCTCTATCTGTCTCTCACTCATTTCTCTCTCACCACCCATCTCCTCTACCACCTTCACCACTACTGCAAATGACATTCCACTACCACAACTACTACCACTGTTGCCACTCCGCCTCTACGACTATCATTACTACCACCATTACCACCACTCCACTACCACCATTACCTCTCATCCACCACCGCTACTCTACCTCCTCTACCACTACCACAACTTCACCACTAATCTCATTCGCTATCACCACCACCACCACTATCACCTCTTATCCACCACCTTCACCACTAATTTCATTCGTTCATCTCTCTTATTTCTCTGTCTCTTTTTCTGTGTCCCACTCTCTATCTCTCTTTCTGTCTCTCTCTCACTCATCACTCTTCTCTGTCTGTCTGTCTGTCTTTGTCTCTGTCTCTCTCTCTTTCTCTCTTTGTCTTTCGCTTATCTCTTTTCTCTCTATCTCTCTATCTCTTCTTTCTCTATCTCTCTCGCTCATCTCTCTTCTCTCTTCTCTCTATCTCTGTCTTTGTCTCTCTCGCTCATCTTTCTTCTCTCTCTGTCTCTCTCTTTTTCTATGTCTTTCTCTCGATCATCTCTTTTCGCTCCCTTTATCTCTCTCTTTGTCTATCTCTCGCTCATCTCTTATTTCTCTCTCTTTTTCTGTCTGTCTGTCTCTCTCTATCTCTCTCTCTATATCTCTTTCTCTCTCTGTCTCTATTACCTCTTCTCCACCACCGCCACTCAATCTCCTCTACCACTACCACAACTTCATTACTAATCTCCTTTGCCATCACCACCACCACCACCTCTTATCTACCACCTTCACTACTATTGCTGCCTCTTATCTACCACCTTCACTACTATTGCCGCTTCCTCTTCTCTACCACAAAAAATTAGCTCTTGATTTTTAATAACAAAAAAAAATGGGTCAAAAAAAAATAGCTCTTGATTTTTAATAACAAAAAAAAATGGGTCACAAAAAAATATTTTTCATTGACCATAAAAAATTAACTTTATTTTCACAGAAAATATTTTTCATTAAAATATTACATCTACTTCTACCAAATAAAAAAAAAAATTATTAAAATAAAAATAAAACAACTTTTTTTTCACTGACTCACCCGACGGCCCGCTCAAACTTAATTTCCCCCCTTTTTTTTCCCTCCGCCTTTCCCCCACTTTTTTCATTTCCTTTCAGGTTTGTAGAGCCCTTAATTTCACAACACTATTTCAAAACAGTGAGCAAACCTTAATCTGAGAGGGAGAAGATAGAGGGTTTGAAGAGAGACTGGGGTTGAAGGGGAAGGGTTTCAATCGGCGGCAAGACTGGTTCAGCAGCGGCGAGACTAGTTCGGCGGCGAGACGGTACGCTTCTTTTGACTCTTCTTTCGACTCTCTCATTCCAGTCGGTTCCTCTATCGACTGGGTTGAAATGGTTCCTCTATATCTCTATGTTGCCCCCACCGCCATAGCCATAGCAGCTTATTAGTGGTGGTGGTTGTTTTCTGCGAGCATCGGTAATGTCGCAGAAGCGGCAGCAAGAGGGCTCCAAGGGTCGTTCGGAGGGCAATGGGTCCGGTGAAAAGCGTCGCAAACATCCTTCTTTCAGAAGGTCTCTCTCTCTCTCTCTCTGTGAAACAAATTGGAACATCATTATGTTTTGGATCATGAGACTCTGGGGTTGGGAAATCCAATATTCTCTCGAGATTTACCCGAAATGAGTTCTGCTTGGAGTCCAAATCCACGATCGGTGTTGAGTTCGCTACCAGAACTCTTCAGGTGAAGTTTCCCCCTACTCTCTGATGCCCTCACTTTTTTTTTTGGGTCAATCGGGCTTGAATTTGATCTGTCTAATTTGAATGTTTGTTTACAACATCTGACATTTCTGGGTTTTTTAATTTAATTGTTTGTCTTAGTTTTTTTTTTTTTTTTTTTTTTTTTTTTTTTTTTTTTTTTTGTGGATCCTCTGCACTGTCTGCTGCTGCAACTATCCCACAAGAGATTTTTCAAAAATATGTTTATGAATATTGCACACATAGTTATATTGTTGGGATTTGGGATCCCGCCCAAGACCTTATTGAAATCATAGCAAGCGGAAAAACACACCTACACAGAAGGAGACACCATATTTAACGTGGTTCGGCATTAAAGCCTACGTCCACGGGAGAGTAACCGGTTATCATTATACCATTGGAGAGGTTACAGAAAGATTACAATAAAGGAGGAGCTCACACTCTCCTCACTCAGACACTCTCCAGTCTCCCTCTCTCACACCGAGAGAGACGGTCTCTCCGCCTCACATCTCTCGAACTCTTTGGTTCACGGTTTGCTCACTCACCAATTTCACCTCTCCTCTCACCCTCCATTTATACACATTGGAGTAGGTCGGAGAGCCTTCATTCTTGACTTGGGCAGCCTCCATTCTTGACCCTTGACATGGTTGGTGGCCGCCAAGCTTGACTTGGTTGGTTGCCTTCCCATGGATGATGGTTGGTTGCCTTTCCATGCGTGAATTCAACAAATCACCCCCTTCACCCATGTAAGGTGATCCACAGCACACACTACTGCTAATCTTGTCACGCCTAAATTCAACATAGTCTGCATCTCCTCACTGAGATGCTTGCACCCCCTGAAGCTAGAGATAATACACCAGAGATACAAGAGGAGAAGGGAATCCTACATCCTCAACTCAACTCACACCACTCTCTGATTTGGAGAGAGCCTCTGCTCCTATCTCCCACAGATCTCTTCCACGCTTCTGTCTCGGATGCCTTCCCTAAGACGCTATGCTTGAACTTGCGTAACCAAGATATTTTGACACCCCCTGCTCGGATGCCCTTGACTGTCATGCCTTATCTTGCAGGACAAGTCATTTGAGCAATAGAAAACTCGTTGTTCATCAACGTCCTCGGTCTTCTTTGCTCGGAGCTTTTCCTCTGAACAATCAGCCTTTTCCCTCTGCACTTCTGAACAACCTCCTAGTGTTTCCATATATGCTTGTTGTCTGTGCCTTTGCAATCCTTGATTTGCTGTCCAGTAGATTGATGATTGACAGTAGCTCCATCTGTCAAAGCATCATCAGCTATGCAATTCCTTGCATAGTGAACACGGGAGCAACTAGAAAACTTCAGAGTTTGACACATCAACATCCTCAATTTTTCTTGCTCGGAGCTTATTTCTTGAACAACCAGCCTTTGCTTTCTGCACTTCAGAACAACTTCCCAGCGATCTCATGCGCCCGTTGTCTGTGTGCAATCCCTGATGTTCGTTCTATCTCACTTGTACGTCCATACTGATGTTTGACAGTTAGCCCTTCTGCCAAGACAACTTCCATCGGTTTGTACAAGTTACCACTATGCAACTCCGTGCATAGTGCTCGCACCCATGGCTCTTGAGTGCTCATCGTGGCTCCATCTCTCCTCCTGCGCTCGAGCTCGCCTGAGAGATCCGCAACTACTCTGTTTCATTAAGAGGTGCGTTCGCTGCCACAAACATAAAGAAACCACCATAAAGAAAAAGACTTGCCACTCCTTGGCACGCACTCTTGCGTTTTATCTATCTTAATTTCTCTGTCTGGAAGTTCCTGTGAACTTTCAACAACCCGCTGCTACATACTCTTCTCGCGCTTCTGTACGACACTCTAGCGTGCCTTTGCACTGCTACACGTCTGCATTTGTGCTCCTGCGCTTAGTATGCTCCTCTGCAACTATTGTTCTACACGTCCACATACCATCAGTACCTACTCGTATACATTAGCTCCAACAGCCACAGCATTTCCCTGAGCCTGTACTTGTTGCCAAATCATCTATCCGTCGATGAATGATCTTCTCTTCTGATTGAACCAGATCCTCCGAACACCTCAACAACCAGGAAAGTTCCCAGGAAAGACTGGTGGGGTCACAACCGGTCCCATTTAAGAACCAGTCTCCTTAGACAGTGTCTTTTTGACAGAACTTTCCTAGACATTGTTGATCTTGAGATAATCATGTCTGCAATCCTCTGATCGCCCCTGACCAATCTTGATCTCCCTCGACATGCCATTTGATCAAGCCTGATCTTCTCTGGTCTTCAATGATCTATCTCAATCTGTATCTGGTTGTCCAATCTGGTCAGAATCTGCCCATTCTAACCTCTTCAGTGAATTCGCAGCGTTCCACAATATCCGGCAACCTTCCTTCGAGTATTGAAGATGACAAACTCCCATGTTTTGAAAATCTTTCCAAACCGTTCAGAATTTCACTATTCTGACCTCGCGGTTGTGTCCGGAACGGTCCGTTTAGCTAGGACCAACCTTCGCTGCACTTCCGAGGACCTCACTGAAAAATTTCCCCAAAAGTTGGGCCACACCACAATTTTTTGAAAAATTCTGGGCCAAATTGCAATTTTCAGAAGTTTAGGGAATATTCCACGTTCTAACAGAATATTCCATCTACTGCACCTGATGCCGTCCGTCACTTCAATCTGCCTTCTTTTTACAGAAACTCCGTCTCCAAAATCTGACCGTACGGATGTGTCCGGAATACTCCAAATAGTCGGAAAGCACTAATGGATCACCAAAAACGGACGCCGAATGGCGTCGATCTAGCCAAAACATTAGTACGCCTCAGATTCGCGGCTGCACCATAGTCGCGAAGCACTGGATCCTTCCCTCCTGCGGCTGCACCATTGCCGCGTCGCACTGGATCCTGCCTTCTGGATGCTGACGTGGCAGATGACTATACTTTGACGTGTCAGCCACGTGGCAATCCCTGCTGACGTGGCGTGACGTGGACTGCTGACGCGGCGAGGATGTGTCGCTGACTGGGCGCACGCGTCTCGTCTTCCTCTTCTACCGCGCTTGTAGCGCGTGGATGCGCGTGGTGTGACGCGCCGTCTGCTTGCACGGCGCGTGCTGAGACTAGGACTCATGCGCCTTCTTCAGGTGGCGCGTGAGGGTGCGTCCGAGCTCCTCTGGGGTTCTGCTTTGCATTTCTGGACTCCTCTCGTCGAGACCTAGCTCCGGGTATGCTCAAAACCTGATTTCGAGCAACTTCATTTCTGGGCAGTTTCGAACAACACACTATTTTTGTTCCGAAACGCACCGACGAGGCTCTGATACCACTTGTTGGGATTTGGGATCCCGCCCAAGACCTTATTGAAATCATAGCAAGCGGAAAAATACACCCACACAGAAGGAGACACTATATTTAACATGGTTCGGCATTAAAGCCTACGTCCACGGAGAGTAACCGGTTTCATTATACCATTGGAGAGGTTACAGAAAGATTACAATAGAGGAGGAGCTCACACTCTCCTCACTCAATCACTCTCCCGTCTCCCTCTCTCACACCGAGAGAGACGGTCTCTCCGCCTCACATCTCTCGCACTCTTTGGTTCACGGTTTGCTCACTCACAATTTCACCTCTCCTCTCACCCTCCATTTATACACATTGGAGTAGGTGGGAGAGCCTTCATTCTTGACTTGGGCAGCCTCCATTCTTGACCCTTGACATGGTTGGTGGCCGCCAAGCTTGACTTGGTTGGTTGCCTTCCCATGGATGATGGTTGGTTGCCTTCCCATGGGTGAATTCAACATATATAACTTTGTGCCTATGTTTATCTCACATTAAATTCTTTTTAACTATTAGTTGTTGCAAACTTGCAGTATGGCTATTTTCATTCATGTAGATTTACATCTTACATACTCCAAGTTTGAAATTTAATGCTGACACCATGTTGGTTGTAAGTTGTAGCACAGTAGGTTTTGGTTTATTTGTTTTTAATAATCGGGTTTCCGGGTAAACCCCAACTAATCTCGAGACCCATGCAAAGTGCGCCCCTGTAACAAGCCCACGGGGGACCTCGCTATAGCTCGGACTCGATTTGTTGTCACGGTTCTTAATCTGAACCAAAGAGTCCAAATCTGGCAAATCGTTTTGAGAAAACAGATTTTTGAAAGAAGTGCCAAACATGGACTGCTTTGCCAAATACAGAGTCGCCACCTAAATATTTTATTTTGGGAAATTTAAGGAAAACCCTGACTCGTTGCCTAAGGCCACGTGTCCGTCATCACCAAGTTGCCTCGGCTCGGGAACTTAGGTACGATTGGAGAAGGTCACTTCGTGAGCACTCCCGCTCGCCCGATCAAAGATCGGCCTCTACTAACCATGATATCAAGTTTTGAAAACATTGTGTGCTCTTATTCCGGTTATTAGCCTAGTTTTACTATGTGATGCGCACAGCATACAAGTATAGACCGGGTCGCCTGAATTGGAACAAAACATTTCATGTTTGTTTTTGAAAGATGGTTTGCTACCCGCAAGTAGGCTTAAAATGCAGATTTTGCCACCCTCAGGTGGGCTTAGAAAAAAAAAAAAAAAAAAAAAAGTTTTGCCACTATCTAGTGGGCTTAAAACTCACAGTCGATGATTTGTTCCAATCCAAATAACCCAGCCTTCACCCACAGGCATTCAGGCAGTTATATCACATAAGCACATAGCCTCATGGTAATCATGCTATCATGGCAGTCACTCACACGCATGCAAGGATGCTAAAGCATAAAAACTCACCGAGTACTCCAAGCCAAAACAGAAGCTAATTAGAAATCCATGCATGAATCCTAACTATACAGAAATGCCTAATGCAACACATGCAAAAATGCAACTATAGCAGGCTCGGCTATTCTAAACATGGCATATGAGATGCAACAGCTATCAAGTATTCAACTCGGAATTGAAATACAAATGCAGTTAGTATGATACGCCGAGCCCGGTGCATGCAAGACAGATGAATGAATGCAAACATTCTATCATACTGTATGCTAATTGAAACATGCCCTAATCTAACCATCATAAGCTGGTAAATAAAAGGGAAGAAAGACGTGGGGTTGGAAGACATACATCACACTCACGCACGCTTATTACAACATCGCCCTCGCTCGGAGGGTCCGAAAGAATAACATACAGTCCCAATAAATACAGTCCGAATAAATAATACAGTCCAAATATGTACAAAACCCTAATTAATTAACAAATTTAACTAGGAAAGCATTAAATTGGCATGCAAGCCAGGGACTGTCTCGACTCTTCTTCGGATGGTGAATGATGCATGCTTGGGTTGCCTTTGCGCGGAAATCCATGGCGATGCCCCAATTAGCCTCTGTTTGCAATTATTCTTGGAATGCGTGCCAAGCTTCGGAAGGCTACTGATTCTTGATTTGCTGCAACAGAGGGGCATGGCGAAGTATTTTCACACATGTATGCATGCCTCGATCCTCGTGCCACCAATCATGCATCTCGATGCATGATGGCCGAGGAGTCAATTGCACAACTCAATATAGAATGAATGCACATGAAAATACAACTAAGACCTAACTCCATCATGGACAATCCGGAGTGTCGGTGACTGGGGAATTGAGACACGTTCGTCACTCGGAGTACGAAACGCCCTCGCTTCCCGTGCTCGGGCTAACTCCTATCCCAAACACAATGCAATATGCATGACATGCATGGATGCAACTAAGATACAACCTAACATGCATAATGCTATGAAATGGCATACACGATGCATGAGGTAACATGGCATACACAATGCGCTAATATACAACCTAGCATACACAATGCTGTGAAATGAAATAGCATACACAATGCATAATGGGCTTACACCAACACAAGTGGACCTCGGTCACACTCACATAGGAGGCCATAAGATGAAAATGAGACAACTCGAAATGCGTGCTCACGTGCACGCAAACCGAGGACCGACCCCAAGGTACCAAATGCCACTCTAACAAGACATGGCAAGGCATGGAATATGGCATATTAGCATGCAAATTTTAGTAGCAAAATATGATGCAAAACAGCTCCAAAATATGGAAACATGGCACCCGATACATAGAATGAGACCCGAAACATGAAATTAGGTACGTGAAATGACCTATGGCTATGCAAAGCATGCGTTATTTGAACATGAAGTGTGAAGACAGAATCAAAACAGTCCCAAAACAAGCATATTTACAGTTTTAAGAAAGGCCAAAAAGTGAACACAAATAGGACTAAGCTAGCATGCAAAAATGGCCCCGTAAGAGAGATAATGAAGCAAGTAGAAGCTGCTGACCCTAAATGGCCAAGAGCCCTTCAAAAAAGTTGAAGAGGGGCTCAAAATGAATCACTTTACAGTTTACAACAAGCCACGAAAACAAACACAAGTATGGCTAAACTATTATGCAAGAAATGGGCCAAAAGGGAGACAAAGAAGCAAGTGATGGTTTCTGGCCTCAAACAGAGGAGGGCCCTTCAACAAAGTTGAAGAGGGGCCAAAAACATGATATTTTACAGTTAGTGACCAAACCCAAAACATTGCACATGCAAGCTTAAAATACTATGCAAAATAAGGCCTAAAAAAGAGGTTTAAACACAAAGAGCAAAAAGGGAGCTTCAAACAGAAAAATTCCCTTGATCAAACATGAATAGGGGGTCAAAATAAGGCTATTTACAGTTCGGACCAGAGCCCAAAAATACAAGAACAAGGGGCTAACAAAACATGCAAGAATAAGGCCAAAAGAGGGATAAAGAGGCAAGTGGCAAAAGGAAGCCTCAAACAGTGAAGAGCCCTTCAATAATGTTGAAGAAGGGCTCAAAATAAGCCACTTTTCAGTTTATAACCAAGCTCAAAACAATTTAAAAATGAGCCTAAAATACTATACAAGAAAGAGGCATACAAGAGAGGTAAAGAAGCAAGTGTAAAAAGGAAGCCTCAAACAGGGAGAGGCCCTTAAACAAACATGAAAAGGAGCTCAAAATAATGCTATTTTCAGTTAGGGTCGGAGCCCAATATGCAAGCAAGTATGGCTAATAATTCCGTCACTTGTGACTTCTCGAGCTCTGTCAAAGAGGGGCAACTGTAGACACCCCATTTTTGACCGACCTTAAGACTCAGACGTCACCATTGAGCCTTGGTGATGTTGCATATCGTGCTCGTTCAGAGGTTTCAGAGTCTCGGCTGCGAGCCTTACCTCTGGACTTCCGGATTCTTTCATGCTTTGCCTCGGTTTGCGAACCAGGCTGGTTTCTCTCTGTTTCTCTTCCGAAGGAGAGGGAGAGGTCTCGTAGATCATCTCTCAGTGGCCGTAGGCTACGTTTCGTGGTCGTAGGCCATTTTGCCCGTTTGAAGCTCCGGTTTCCGGTTTTTCGGAGCGTCGGCCGTGTGCCTCGGTTCGGGACCGCTTAACCACCTCCGTTTGCCTCCGATTTTTAGCATACATCTTATTTGACCTCCCTTTTGAGGGACCTGTGGTCGAGAGACCAACTTCGTGGTCGAACCCACCTCTGGTGCTTAACAGTCAGTTTTCGGAGGCCCCAGGCAGATGCGTTTCGGCCCCCGAACCTTCATTTTGCATCGTTTGAGTTCATTTTTGGCAGGGACCTCTGTTTCATTGTTAGGAAGGTCGTAGAAGGTGGGAGGCCAGTAATTGTTCTAGACAACCAGTTTTATTCTCTCCATCGCCCTCCGTCGCCCGTTTTTCTCACTAGAAAACCAATGTTGACCACCCTTGGACCACTTTTTCTAGCCCTAAACCACATATTTGTGTTGTAGATACCTGGAAGGCCACCAATATCATATGGCCGGTCAGTAATTGTGTTTGACCCTTTTGAACCCCTCCAAAAAATGGGCTTTTCTCTCTCCTGGTTCACCTTCTCCAGTTTTTGACCACATGTTGTGTTGTGCACACATGGGAGGCCACCAATCTGTGGTGGCCGGCCACTAATCTTACCTGACCCTTTTGACCCTTGGCCGGCCGGCCATGTGGAGGGCCGGCCGGCCACCTGCAACCTTTCTAACGGCCGGCCTTGCTCCTCACTGTTGGTACATTCAAATATACCCTCATTTTTCCCCCCAGATTTTTTATCCGGGGGCCAACTTTTTGGGGGGAAATTTGAATTCCATTTCCCCCTTTTCTCCCCCCTCTTTTGCTTATATAACCAGCACTCCCAGCTGTGTTGAGGGGTTGGAAAAATTGCCTAAGAGCTTTGCATACATACACCTTCCTCTCCCTCTCTTCCCCCTTCAACCTTCAAACCCTCAAGTCCTACACCCTTTACTCTACAAGCCATAGCACCATACCTCCAACCTCCATTCCAGCCACTTGGAGCTGTTTTCCAGAGCTGAGGAGCAACATTTTCTTGGTCCAAAGGCTGTCAAAGATATGGTCTTCAAGGGTAAGTCTTCTCCTCCCTCTTTCTTGCCTTATTTTGCTCAATA
>JAPPVO010008077.1:0-35116 GCA_030407325.1 Camellia japonica
CACTCTCTTTCTCGGCTTTTAAGTCTCTACTTGATGAGTGAGATGAGTTGAAAACTTTACGTAGTACTAGATGGGTTTTTCATGAGGAATCTAACAAATATATTCATAATTAGTTATATTACACTATATATTTAGAAAAATAATAATCAAAATTACATATTATATTCATTTCACTACTCAGGTCTCGTTTAGGAACAGACTATTTTAGTAACTTTTTGACTTTTTGGTTAAAATATGAGGTAACAAAAAAATTAATATGTTTGGGGTATTTTTTTTGCTTTTTACAAAAAGATGTACAAAAAGTAGAGAGAAAATAGAATCTTTGACTTTTTTGTATAGGTTATAGACTTTTTGGTTTTTTTAATAACTTTTTAATTTTTAGACTAAACTAGTTACTTGCCAAACGAGGCCTCAGTATTGGATTAAAAAATATACACATATGTGCTAATAATGATAATTACTAAAACTATTTTTTATATGGAATATCACTTTCGTTATAACAAAATAATTACAATAAATAGCAACTAATACAATTTACAAAATAACAGAACAACATTTTTCCATAACAGGATGCATTTAATTTTGATTTGATAATTTATTATAATCTCTTCATCACAGTGGTGTATAAACAAACATCATAATAATTCTTACCAATATATTTAAATCATAATTTACATACTGTATTATATGTACCATATAAAAAATAATTAGTCAACATATGATTCTTAACCAGCCATAGTTTCCAAGCTTAAACTTGACCATGCTAATTTATTATTAAGCATTAAAAAGAAGAAGAAAAAAAGGTTGATTGGAAATGACAATATAATCCTCATGTGATTTGTGAACTGAAATACACCGTTAAACATTTTATCTAACTTAATAACAAGTATGAAACATATGGCAGACATAACGAGTTATATATTCATTTTCAAGTTTCAAATTTTAAGAGGATAAATTACACATGGAATAAATTACAGGGGTCAAAGTGCACTTTATCTTCTAAACAAATGATAAAAATATAGAGGTATTTTAGTCTTTTTTATCAAATCGTTAATGAATCTAATCTAATGGTGCACTTCAATCCACAAACCACAATGAGGTTATATGGTCATTTCCAAATGCAGGACCGGCCCTGAGATTTAGGGGGCCTAAGGCGAATTTCGGAAATGAGGGCCCCTCTTACATTGAAAAAAAAAGTTCATGAATAAAACGATAAGTTGCAACTTTTTTATTTGTTTGTAGCCACAAAAAAATTTACTTGCACATATAATCATTAAAATTATAAACAAAACAATTGAATGAAACAAAATTAGAGCAAAAAAATTAGGAAAAAATTATTCAATTAAAACTGATAAAGACCTAGGTAAAAAAATTGGGGCAAAATTATTTATTCCACTAAAATCTAAAAGATAAAGAAGGTAAAAAAAAATAAAATTTAGGGCCCATATATTGTATGTATTATTCTTATTGGGCCCAAACATTTTTTTTTTTAATATATATTTTTATTTTAATAAATATGGGTCAAACTACACTTATAAATAAATATGGGCTGAACTATGGGCCCAATAAAATATTTTAGGGCCCTATAAATTGATACTAAAAAAAAAAAACATTGGGCCTATAACATTTTATTAAATTTGGAGGCCCTATTTTTGGGACAAAATTTTGGGGCCTAAGGCACAGGCCTTACTGGCCTTAGGCTAGGGCCGGCCCTGTCCAAATGTTAGAGGTGTAAATCGTACATAACTCAAACCACAAAAAATAAAGTGAAGTTGCAAATTTTATAATTTGAAACCTATTTAAGAATATCTATTTATAATTTTGAAAACTATTAATCATGAATATGATAACTTATTTAATTAATATCCAATCCAGCTACCATAATTTGAAAATTCATCTCACATTTACTCTAGAATCAGAAAATTTTATATGTTTTAATTTTCAAAATTCTAATTTCCAAAAGTGGTGAAATTTGGTAGTTACTCAAACATAAAAACAATAAAATTTTACAAATTTTCAGTTTGAAAAACTATTAATCATGAATATGATATCTTATTGAATTAATATCCAGTTACCATAATTTGAAAATTCATCTCACATTACTCTAGAATCAGGAAATTTTATATATTTTAATTTTCAAAATTCTAATTTCCAAAAGTGGTGAAATTTGGTAGTTACTCAAACATAAAAACAATAAAATTTTACAAATTTTCAGTTTGAAAAACTATTAATCATGAATATGATATCTATACTAATCTATAATGGGAAGCCTCAACTTGGTGTCCACATTTTCTGGAAGTTGTGTCTGGCCTTCCAAATTGCACATTGCCATAGCTATAGACGGATTTGAGAGATGGAATTTGATATGATTTTTCCAATTCTTAACACACTGAAGAAAACATTCAACCATATAGAAAGCAGGACAACTGAAGAAAGTACAAATGATTCATTATGCACTGGATTTCTACAATTAAAATATAAGTATTCCTTTTATCTTGCGCATCACATTTGCACCCAGATTCGGTTTTACAAACTTTGGAGCCAAACTTGGAAACTAAAATTTTACATTAACCATACTATTTCCACAATTGAAAAACTGTTACACTTCTCAGATTTCAAATTCAATCAGTATGCATATACTATTTCCACTTCTAGTCTTATTTAATCAATGTGTAGATACTAGTTAAAACAGAAAATTCTCTGCCTTACTGGTATACACATCAGCATATTGATGGATGTTATAAGCAAAAGCAGATTCTTGACCTGTGTCAGTGAGGAAAGTGGCTCTGAAAGATCTATTAAACATGTTTTTCATTGCACATCATGCCTTCTGCCTCTCCTCATTTAGCTCCCACAAAAGAGACCGGAAATCTTCACTTCTCTGACTATTAGTAACAGTTGCATGCAATTTACCAAGAAGCTCTTGTATTATATGAAATTTTGCCTGTGTCCACATAGAAATATAGAAACAAGAAAGAACTAACAAATTCAAAATTAAAAATGGAATTTAAGTCGAATTCTCAACTGAGACAACGATAGAAGTACTGCACCTTTGAATTTGAAACTATTCGTGTGCAACAAGCAAGCCAAATTACCGACAACAGATAAGAAATAAGAAATTCTTTTAACAGCATCATAAATCAAGGTTTAAAAAATATATAGTAATAATAAAAATAAAATAAAATAAACTTATTCAGGTCAATATATAAAGAAGTCTGTTAACCGAGTTAAACCATAAGCATACTAAAATATATTATATTCCATCATGCACATGTTGGCACAGGCATGCACAAGAACAAGTCAGAGAGAGCGAGAGAGAGTTTCAAGTAGCAGTTCAAAGATTTCTTTCAAAATCAAGTATTTTCTTTGTACAAGACTGATTTTTTTTAAGAAAATAAAAAATAAAAATAAAAATTGTTATGCAATCTTCAGAAAAAGAAAAGAAGAAATCATCAAGGCACGCGAGCACCATTGCCTGAACATAAAATAACACTGCCAAAAGCCTATCTCAAGTAGTGTTAATAAAATGTGTATGATCATACATGTTCAAAACGGTAACTATCCTCGTTCTGTATCTGTATCTCATTCTGCATAATCACCAAGTGAACACATGCAAAAACGCAGTCTTCAAATATTTGAAAAGACGATTGAATTTTATCAAATTAAGAAATTAGGAACCAGATTAAAATAAATAAATAAATAAAAACAGAGGCATTGCGTAACCGCACAGGCAAAATTTTCACTGAGCCGACAAAATTTCTTTCAGGGTCAACTGCACCCAATTATATAAACAACTTGTGTTCACTCTCATAAGGTCATTTGGAATGCGCTAATGTGCCTCTTGAAGTTAAAGCTATTGTGGTCTAAGGCTCATACGAAACTCAAAACTAATGATCAATTGTCCTTTGCTTCCACAGTGATGTATCATGTATAGGAGGCAAGAAGAGAGTATAAGTCATCTATTTTTGTATTGTCCAGTGGCTATGGCTATATTGCATAGATTGTTTCAGTTGCGGAGATTTCTTGGCTTTGGGTTTCTATAATTTGTGTAGCATTTTGGGTGATTTGATTGGAAAGAAATGCAAGGATTTTTCTACGATAATATCGAGGATTTTTTTTGTTTGTTTGTTTTTATCGGAAACAAAGAGTGAATAAATTATTAATAAAAAATATCAAATGCCATAAGATGGGAACAAGAAGTCCACCATAAAAAGAAAAGAGGAGGAAATTGAAGCTTTATGGAATAGAATCTATTGTGTCTTCTTTTTGAGTTTCTATATACTATCATCCCCTTTTAAGGGAATTCCTCTGTTTTAATTTATAGAAATTGGAAAGCAGTGTGTGATTTGTAATATTGGTTTTTGTTTTTTTTTTTATTTATTTATTTTTTTTCATTTTTCACATCTTTTGGCGAACTTCTTGTCATCTGTTTTTCCTTTTTCACTTGTTTCTCTTTTTTAATAAAGTTTATTTTTGTTGTAGATTGAAAAAAAAAAAAAAAAAGAAGAAGAAGAAGCAGCAGCTATGCTATGCTATGAGTTGTGGAGCACCGTTTTCATCTAAGATAAAAGAAGAGATTTTTAAGATAAGTTGGAGCTGGATGATTTTCTTATGATGTATCTGAACATCGTGAATCATGATTGCAAATTATCCATTTTCAATCCTGAGATTCGTTCAAAGGTTTGTTCAATTCTCTTAGCTCGGGCTCCTATCAAGCTTGGCTTTGCGCATCATAGCAGGGAAGGAAGTCGCTCACTAGTGCACCTCACCTAAGGTTCACATCGCTAGGTCAATTCATGCTTCAACGCATTCTTGCCTCATGTTTTCGACAGTGTTGTGCCAGACATTATTTTCCATTAGTAACTCTTCTGAAAACAAAAAAGAAAAAAATAGCATTTTTCTCTTTCAACTTCTATTGAACTAACTTTATGTTCTAATCATGAATATCAATTTTTTAGTGGGCAAAGTACATATATACATATATATATATATATATATATATTGAATAAATAAACAAACTTTATTAGAAAAGCATCAAGATGATGCAAAGAATACAAAAATTACATATGTATAATAATAATAATAATAAGATGAAAAAACCATCAAAAGATAAAATAAAAAAGATAAATAGGGATAATAATAAATAATTTTAAAAAGATGAAAAGAAAAGATGTTCAAGATTAGATTCAGTAATTAGATAAATAAGGATATCTTGTTTACTAGAAGAAGACATAATCAAAGAATCAAGTTTCGAGATCACCTCTTCTCAAAATCAATATTCAACATTACAAACCGTCAAAAGTTTCCAAGTACACGAACAAAAGTGATTAATTGGTTTTTTTGGAAAGTACTGGCAAGAAATGAAAAAACCACTTGTAATTAATGGAATTGAAGACATACTTCTAACTCATGGATGATGGCAGCAGTACGCCACCCAGCTTTTGAAGGCCCTCGCAAGTCACTATATAGATGATCCCCAAAGTATATTAGCTATATTATGGTTTAGGAGGAAAATAAATATTAGCAATTATAAGAAAACACATAACTAAGTTTAATTTAGAGGTACATTTGCAAAAGTGACTGAAATCTTTCAATTATTATTGTCCAACAAGCATGTCAAAAATGAATTACCTCTGGACCATTCCGCTTTGTAATTTGGAGGAAGAACTTAAGGCATCCGTGGTAGTATACTCTATCTGGAAGAAATGAATCCACCTTTGAGAAAGCTAAGGTATCCTTCTCTTCATCATAACAGCTACACAAAGTCCCAAAACAAACAATGGAAAAGATAACCAAAAGAATTCATCAGTATAGCATAAAATAATTTCTCTATGGAGTTCAGAAAATAAAGACAAGAAGGATACGAAAGACAGAATTAAACAAAGTGGAAGAACGCAACGAATGCAAAACAAAATTGCAATCAGGTTCAATATATATATATATAGAGAGAGAGAGAGAGAGAACAAAATCCCATCCTAGGGGGTAACCCCTAGGGTTACACAGAGCACTTAGCTCAACTAATGTCTATATTCTTCAATTTAAAACTAAGTACAATTAAGCTTACATCACCTATTTATAGATTGCGGTCACTAACAGCCCAAGCTAATGGAATACTTAGAAGAAAACTTATGACACTTGAGCATAGGACTCAATTTGACATTTAAGATTTTTGTTTTACTACATCAGGCAAAAAAATTGCAATCAGGTTCAAAATCGAGAGACATAGAACAAAACCCCCAATCTAAGGGTAAACCCTAGAGTTAGAGAGAGAACCAAGGCACTTAACTCAATTAATGTCTATATTCTTTAATTTAAAACTATGAGTTAACAAAATTGCAATTAGGTTTAAAATCAAGAGTGAACAAAACCCCCGACCTAGGGGTAACCCCCCTATGGTTAGAGAACCAGAGCACTTAACTCAATTGACTACATCAGGCAACAAAATTGCAATCAGGTTCAAAATCAAGAGACATAGAACAAAACCCCCAATCTAAGGGTAAGCCCTAGAGTTAGAGAGAGAACCAGAGCACTTAACTCAATTGATGTCTATATTCTTTAATTTAAAACTATGAGTGAACAAAATTGCAATTAGGTTTAAAATCAAGAGTGAACAAAACCTCCAACCTAGGGGTAACCCCCCTATGGTTAGAGAGAGAACCAGAGCAACTTAGCTCAATTAATGTCTATATTCCTCAATTTAAAACTAAGTACAATTAAGCTTACATCACCTATTTATAGACTAAGACCAATAATAGCCTAAGCTAATGGAATACCTAGTAGAAAGTTTATGACACTTAAGCATAGGACTTAATTTGACATTTAAGATATTTGTTTTATTACATCAGCAACAGTATGAAAAAAAATAGTTTGAAACTCGAACCAATTTGTTTTCATTATTGGGAGAACAGTTCGTGAGGTACACAATTAAGGTTCAAGGAGAAAAGGTAAGAAAAGTAAGGCAAGGCCTATAGTTTCTACATCAACTATTCCTGTGCAAGACTCGCTGCTGCTTCTTTTTCTTTTTCCTTTTTGGGGTGCAGGTGGGTGGGTGGGTGGGCAGGTTGGGGGAGGACTAGTTTATTACACAAACTTCTTTGGATGTCTGACACACAACACTCGCGAAAAGGGTAAGGACTACTAAGAAGCACAGACATTTACGTAAAGGAGCTGTGTCCCTTCAGAACATTTCAGAACATGAAACTTCTTGGGCACTGCTAGCCACATCTGCTACTGCTTGGACATGTTCAAAAACTTTACCGAAACTTCTCAGATGCTTAGCCGACAGTTAATAGGAGCATTTGCCTGACACTCTTAAAAATGGGATGAACTTATGCCTAAGTGTACAACCTTTTTACAAAGAAATAAGAGAGAGTTAACATTGTACATATAGCAACTATAATTCAAGCATCTAGCAGGCACTTTCAGATATATGCAAAGATTTTAATTGTAATGAACATATGCATATAATATATATATATATATATGAAGAAAAGAGTTGGAAAATAATTAGTAATATATCATATGTATCTTCTAGTTCAATATGTATGAAAAATATATTTACATACTGCTGTATCCAAGTTCTACTTAAAAAATTTACCATGCTGGGTTTTCACATCGTGTTGTTTTAATGTTTAGCCTTTGTGTTAGTACTACATGGAATGTGTGTCCAGCATATTTCATTGGACACACACCTAGCAAACATGTCTAGAAATTCAAGTTTACTATATAGTTGTACATACAAACAAAACTCTTTTACTATGTTACTTTTGTTAGATAGTTGTCACAAATAGAGTGAATTACCCATGTTTGATGCTTAATGTTACGTAACGGTACCATTTTATTTACAGCACAAACAAAAACAAAGAAAAATATGAACATTTTGTCGTGTCCTTGTATATTTTGGACTTGGCAATGAATCAACCTGACACTTGGACATGTATCCACATTTGATGTACATTCCTAAGACCAAGTAATGGGCAGTCACAATGCACAAGGCTCCCGCTACTACGGGGTTTGGGGAGCATCAAATGCATGCAGCCTTACTCCTAGGTGCAGAGAGGCTTTTTCTGTGGTTTGAACCTGTGAAACCCAGGTTGCAATGGTGCAACCTTACCGTTGCGCCCAGGCCCACTCTCACCTAAGTCCAAGTAATATAACTAAATTAAAGAGAATAGCACCTCAAAGAACCTCAGCTGTCAAAACCAATTTCAAGATTCATAGCTGCTATCCAACCTCAAATGCGGCTTCTATGACCATTAAAAACCCTTGAAAAGGGACAAAGCCCATGTAGAGGCAAGAAGTACACAAAACAAAAACACAAAATTGCAATGTTAAAACTATAAGAGAATTCAACAAAATGAGCCCACAAATTACAGAAGCAAAATTACATCACACAATCAGTCCTTTAAAAGGCTCAATCAAAAAACAAAGATCGGAAATATTTTAAGGGAAACTGTCAAAGTAGGAAGCACAAGAAAGCAATATTCCGTTTTTTAATGTAAAAATGTGACAAAACAGCTGGAGAGCTTAGAGTTGAAGAAAATACCGGAACAGATTCTCGGATGTGTAAAATTCTGGTTTATTCGCTTTAGCAATCACAACATCAAAAAGCTCCCTCCAGGAGTCTCTTTCACCCAAAGAATCCTAATTCAAATGTAAAAAGACAACTAAAAAACTTAATTTCAGTGTTTCCATATAGATCAGCAATAGAAATTCAGAAAAAGTAAGAAAAGATCAACCCAAAACAAAAAAACAAAAAAAAAAAAAGGAAACAAAATACTCGACACACAAATGTGGGAGAAAAAAGAAAAACAAAAACAAATGGGTACATAATGCTAAATTGGTAAAGGATAAATTACAGTTTGCACCGTTGTATTTTACCTTAAATTCCACTTTAATTCATGTACTTCCAATTTTGATGGTCGCAACCCTGTAATTCCGGTCAAATTTCAATGTCAACCCTCTATCAACTTCCATTTAGAAGAGGAACAGCTAACAAGCATGGACATGGACACATGACATGAAATTACACACATACAACACGGACACATTGATAGGACGATTTTTTAAAAAAATGCAGGACACGATATGTGAGGAGCACACAAAGCATATAATTTTATATATTTTAGATATGTCATAGATATTATCATTACAAATAGAATTTAAAAACTGCAACACAACACTATTATCTAAAGTTTAAAGCTGTTCTTTTATCATTGTATCCTTTTAGTTATTTTGTTCAAAATTGTAATGTGTTTCATATATGTTTAAGCAATGGTCATGCCTGTCCCCAAGGGTCCCAAGTGTGCCCGACAGCCTGTGTTAAAAAACAATTTTAAAATAATATCTAAACATTTGGACATGTGTCATGAAATGTCCGATGAGTATCGGTGTCCGACACTTGTCCAACACAGACACACCACCTTCTTAGAAGTGTCGATGCTTCTTAGATGAACTGAAACTGACCATGGGTCTATCGCATGACTTAAAAATTAGTTGATCTGTCATATCAAATCTTAGGGATTAAAGTGAGTCTTCAGAGAAATATGGTGGGATAAAGATTTAATGTGCTACCAAATTAAGTCATGTAACAACCACATGTTTAATTTAATTCCATTCAAATTGAACAGGAATCATTGACGAAGGGTTGACATTGCAACTTGAGAGAAAATGTAGAGTTTTGACTGTCACAAAGGATCTGACTTCTATTGGAAATGGGAGAATAACATGACATATAAACATTTCGTGGTTTACATTAAAATTGTCCCAGAGAGACTGATTGACAACGACAGAAAATTAACACACACCTAGCGTAGAAGGCACAAATACATAAAATATATATTTATTAAACAATCAAGAAAAGTTATGCAATTTTAAATACCTAGATGCAACAATCTTCACGAATGTTAAGGAGGGGGTAATTCAAATCTTAAAATGCAACTGATGCACATGATAAACAATATTTTTTTTTTCAAGCCCGCGTGCACAAACAAAGAACAGTATCAGATTCTAATACGCATGTCCAGTTTCTTTTATTTTCTATTAGATAAGCATTCTGGTGATCAACTGGATACTAAAGTGGTTTAGAGTTAGGAACAACAATCTTGAGAACACTGCCATCTGAAGGCCACGCACGGCGTCAGTATCACGTGGTCCAGACTTACAGAGGCTAATAAATGTGTGAACTAGTTTTACAAGGTTTGGGATAACTTGTCCAGAAGCGAACATGGAGGATCCCTCTCTAGGGTTGAGAACTCTGCTGTACAATGTACTGTTAGGATCAGCAAATCCTAGAGTTATCCCTGCTTAGGGCTTCGGCCATACAAGTTGCCCCCAAAAAATTGGTTACGGCAAAGTGTATATACTTCTTACTCATTAATGTAGTTAATGTTTTTTTACATTTAACTAAACCAACAATGATAGAGAGCTCTAGTGAAGTGGCAAGAGAAGAAAAAAAAAACATAGGCACACACATCACATCACATCACATCACATGTGCGCCCCACTCCTTGCCACATTACTGGAGCTCTCTTTAGAGCTCTTATATGCACGTGTCTTACCCAATACAGTTTTCTGTATATGGTTTGCAATTTGCATTTAATATAACACGGGTCAACAATAGGCAAATCAGAAAAGTAGAATGCTGACAAAATTAGGAAAGTTTATACATAATTAAACGACAAGCAATAATCACCATGACAAAAGTTCAGTTTCAAAAACAGTAACCACAAAGTCCAAATTGAAACTAGAAAAAATCTCCAGGAGTTCCAGCAATATGTAGAAGGATGCAAATACAAAAGGAATATAAAAATAAAGGTGATCAGGGGATATCTTTTCTGAGTGTCACCTCTAACATAAAACGCATCCCTCCATCCACAAAATAATACGGAGAGTTGGTCAACAAGAAAAGTTTCTTCCCATTTTCCTTTAGCATCCTGAGAAAGCGTTGCAGCTGACTCTCCAAGGTTTAACCATACAATAACAATTTTTCAAGTGTCCAGTATAATAGATTAAAATTAACCAAATATACTAGTATAGCCGTTGTCCCATTTTACAATGAGCCATCACTAACCTGAGAATGAGTTAAGAACAGGAGACCTCGAACAATAAAAGCAAATTATACAAATATTAGAATAGAGTTCATCGTCGCGCACATCTTTAACTAGGTATCTTTGCGGATCAGATAGAATTCCTCTATGAGCCAAGCCACTTCCGTGAACATGCTGAATTGCACGATTTACATCTTGATAGACATAGGGTGCATCAAACTCGAGCTTTGCGTCAACAAAATGTTGCACAATATCAGCAATAAGGCAGGCCTACGAAATCAGAAACAAAAAGCATATTCAGGGCAAGAAGAGAAAAATTACCAAGCGCAATTAACAAGAAAATAAATAAAAATTACAGAGATAGTTCTGCTGACCTAGAAATCAAGATTCCAGGCAAACGATAAGCATAAATGCAACGGAATCCATGCTGTATATATAAATATGCACTGTAAACAAAAGACTAAAGAACAGAAACAGTGCTTAAAATAAAAGACATCGGATTACTTTTTTGCTTTTCTTTTTCATGTATATCAGGGAATGGAACAATCATGTAATTTGGCTCGATCTTAAACGAGTTTTAAAAGAGCCAAGCTTGAGTTGTTCGTGAACAACTCAGTTCTTTTGCATTGAGCACACAAATCTTCCAGAGAATATATATGTATAAACTATATTTAATGGAATATGTCATTCCACCATATGTAAAGGTTTTGTGTTCAAACTGTATAATTGAGTGTTACATTTCCATTTCTATAAAATCTATCATTAATGGCAAAAAAAACTAAGAATGCAACCTAAGTTGAATTGATCAATATTGATACCAATAACAATGAAAATAGTAAAGACTCAAATAATTGATAAAATTGATAAAAATTAAAAAAACAAAGATTTTTTCTATCTTGCAATTCATCAAAATCAGGAAATCCATTCATCCAATAGGGGGGGGGGGGGGGGGGGGAAGAAGCTTTTTTGATTGGATGGGAATGATCACACTTGATATTTTAAATTAAAGTCAATAATATATGGTTTTGGACATAAGAGGATAAATTCTAATTGAACTCATGATTCTAGTATTAAACAGGTAGAATAAATTTTCTTATATGGCCTATTAAAAAATACATAAATTTTCTTATATTCATGAATACTGACTCAGATCATACATTTCAATTGAAGCCAGCGCCAAACTTATATCTAAAGTTAGTCAATCAAAAGAAAGGAGCCACAAAAGTTTTTGTCATGTGAACACAAGAAGATTTCTACATTAGAAGGCACACGAGTCAACGTTTACAAATTTTTTTCATTCTTTAATTGTCCAGTACATGCATCCACATAATGCCATCTATGATGATGTCATTTATCCTACATCAAAAAGGGCAATCCCAGTGCACAAGGTTCCCGCCACTGTGGATCTAGAGAGGGTTAAATATATGCAGTCTTACCCCCATGTGTGGAAAAGTTTTGTACGTTTGAACCCGTGACTCCCAGGTCTAAAATGGTCATGCCACTTATGATTTTCTATGAATGCATTCATTTGGTCTTCTATCATTTCTTCCAAAACTCAGCTTATGAAATCATGTCTCAGTTTCTTCATTGGAAGTCGATGTTCTATTAGGTTACAGTTGCCTATAGTCTATATATAGGGTTTAATCTTAATTTGTCATGTTTTAATCAATATTGTGACATCTAAAAATATGTATTGCTTATGAATAAAGAAAATTAATGTTAACCCCCCCAAAAAAAATACACACTTAACAAGCAATAGATGGATTGATGCACTGGAAAATGCTCAGGAAAGAAAATGTGGAGCTTGGCTTTGCGTTTTATCAATATGGCATCAATCCCAAATTGAGTAGAGAAGGGCTATGAGCCATCACAAGTCAATTATAAACACCCGTTTCATTTCCTTGCTTCTATACAAAATACAGCAATCCCACATCAGGCAATCAAACCAACTTGGGTGCTACATCTTTTTAATAGGCTACTACAGCATACAATGCGTTTAAAGCCATATGGATAGTTGCAATCTGGCAAGTTTTAAGATTTTAAATAAATTTCTTTTTATTTGAAAATAAAGTGAACCAGACTATTCAGCGGCAGTTTTGATTCAGCCCAGTAAAGCGGGGTGTAACCTACTCGGGCTTCCAAAATTCCGGTCCGAAGCGGCCACTACCCTACAACTCGGCTGGTTTTTAATACCATGATTTTAAGCCTTCAAACCTCCAAACACGATCTAATTTACCTTTTCTTTAAATTTTGATCCTAATTTACAACCCTAAACAATTCACCTAAGATATAAAGATTTACAAAATCAGCCCCTGATCTGTCCACAAATTCCCATCTTTCATGTCAATCCCTGCCCTTTTGTTACCCAACAAAACCTTAATAACTTCTATAATTTTGCCAACCATTCCAACTTCATAAACTACCAGTAATCCACCCCTGAATAATCCTACCATGCCATGATGCCACCCTACATTAATTTTGCGCACTCTGTTAAGAGTTAGAGAGCATGTGTTGCTGCACTTCTCCTACGTCACTGTCTCTAACAAATGGAAAAGGAGAACAGCATAAGACGGAAAAACAAATTACCATGCTCTGTAATTAAGGGATAACAAAAGAGAATATAAACACCCAATTTAAAAAATGGATAAATAACACAGATTATCCCATTTTTCACATGCATGGATGAGTTTACAGTCGGATTATTAAAAGGAGTGAAGAAGACGAAAATCTGGGCATGATACTGAATTAACTATACCCTATACATAATATAGAGGATTGTATGTTCATTAAAGAAATACATAACTTCAATGATTTCCCTCGATACAATTTGTTTAGGGAAATCCTGAAAATGTTTCAAATGGACTATTTCACATTTACTTAGAAACAATGCAACTACATATTTTATGTGAAAATTCTAGCAGTGAAGAGCCAAACTTGTCGACCATGTTCAAGCCAAAGTGTGTGTATTATAAAACAATTTCTGAATGAGCATCCCACAGTCAAATGATAAATTGGGAATTAAAACCATGAAACTAAGTGAATGAAGACAAAAGTAAGAACAAGAAAAGGAAGACAGGAAGAACCAACAAAATGAATTGAGGCTACATAATTATAGATATGCAACAATAATAAATCTGACCTCACTAAAGCAAAAGAAATCCATCAAACTGACGAGTCCACGTGCTTGATCACGGCCAATATGTCTTGTGCCATAGATTTGTTCTATTTCCTTCTTGGTAAACTGTAAATTCATATGGATTAAAACAATTAAAGATAACAATTTTTTTCAAAATTGGGTAGAATACATCAATTACTCAATTACATATAAACGAAGGATCAAAATTTTGTTTCACGTGTTCTTTTGGTTAGCTTGGAAATGGGAACATTTTAGAAGTTCTTTTCACGGAAATCCAACGGATTTTTTTGTATACAATCTGATGTCAGTGAGTACAAGTCTTTTCTTGCAATGCATCTTTTCTGCCAGACACCAGGCAGTAAAATCCTTTCCAACCCTCCTAATTTTCCCCGTCGTAACTTAATCTAGGTGATTCTTTAAAGTATTGAAAATGCATATAGTGAAGTACCTTGCGCCAGGGACGGATCCAGGATTATGACTTTGGGGGGGCCAAAGTACGTTTAATCTCTAACAAATAAAATTTGAAGTTCAATACCAATTTCTACTAACATGAAAAAAATCAATAATGTTACGATAAAATATTGAACTATATATTCCTTGTCAACATAGTTGAGTACCAAAAGATGATTATACAATTGAGAATATTTTTTTGCCCATATTCACTTACAAAAAGTAGTAACTATTTCTACATGCATTTATTTATTAAAATTAGGTATCTTCAATTGAACTCGACGCTTTTTCATAATATCAAAAGCATGAATGATAGAATCTATATCAAACCCTCGAGCAATGTCTTTTTCAATGTACATAATCAAGTAACTAGCCAAAAAATCATCTTCTATCCTATTGCGCAATTTAGACTTAATGAATTTCATAGCTGAAAATGCACGTTCTGATGTAGCAGTTGAAACAGATAAAGTCAACACAAGGCGGATCAATCTATCAATAAAAGGATAACTTGTCGACTTTTTTGTTTTTGCCAACATTTGACACAACTCAGAAATGGTTGACAGCTTCTGAAACTCGGGAAGTATAGAAATATCAAGCTTATAGTTTTCCAACTGATATTTCAAATGCAATTTTTCTTGCTCGGAGAAATCCATGGGATAAAATTTATTTGCAAGTTTGCAAATATCCTCAATTTTGAATGATCTATAACCATCCCTAGGATCCAAAGCTGAGCTAAGAACAAGCAATTCCATTACATCTTTTCTAAACCTATTGTTTAATTCTTGTAATTGAGAATCAACTGTAACCATAAAAATATCAACTCGAAAATGATGTTCCATGGTGAGTTGATCTCTTTCAGAATGAGACCGACCTCGGCCTCCTTTATAAGGACAGCTCATATCAGGAATCTGTATACCATGATCATTAGAAAATAATTTAATTTTCTCCAACAATGGAACCCATCCATCTTCTCAAAATTTTTTAATAAGTATCTTCGTTGTAGACACCAAATGCATTGCATTTAATATATCTTGAGATTTACTTTGCAAAGCTTGGCAAAGATCATCAGTAATCTCCATGATATCCCTCATAAGATGTAAGATGAAGACAAACTCAAAAGATGTAATGGAATCATAAACTCCATTTGCCTCGGCTCGTTGATTCGATTTGCTTCCATCATTAATTATGTTTCTTAGGACTGCACAAGTAACACTGAACATGTTTATCAAACTACAAATTGGGGGGCTACTCTATATAACTTTGAAATTATCTTAAAAAAATTTGGGGGTGCGAACTCCTATAATTTTAAATTATTTTAAAATTTCTAGTATAATATATGATATTTTTCAAATTTTTGGGGGTGCGGCCGCCCCCCCCCCCCCCCCCCTAGATCCATCCTTGCCTTGCGCCGACCAAAGTAGCATCCATCAGGCTCAATTGACCCAAAGAAATCCAACTTCAAAAGGCACCCTTTTAGCTTGTCATAGTACAAGCCTCTAATGGGAAAGGTGGGATCATATTTGAATTCCAAGCAACTATCAGGATACCTAAGCTGAAAGCACCACAACAACGTAGTCCAAAAAGATGAAAAGCGCAATGAGTACTCAGCATGGCTCATAAAACATCAACATTAATAACAGAAGGCAATACTCCAATATAATACCAGACCTCATTAACCAAATGTTCTTTGGCAAGCTCATATATCAAACTCTGTAAGTTAGCAGAGTAATGTGCCAATGTATAGTCATAGTCAAAGCCATAAACTTGAATATTCTCCAATCTCAGGTTCTTATTGACATATATACCTAATTGCCATTATGAAAAAGGCAATCAATACAAGAAGTTAAAAAATAATAATAATAAACTAAAAGAATGAAGAAATGATTAAAAAGTAGTAAACAAATAAAGATTAATATACCATTGGGATCCATCTTCTGCATTCCCTTAAGAGCGTCAGGAATCTTGAAAAAACTCTGTTTTGCAGCATCGAATTCGCGCCGAATCTTGGCTATCTCTTCTTCAGCCAGCTGATTATCTTCTTCCAGTTTCAATATCTTTTGTTCGAACGATATGCTCGAACTGTAGCCGCGACAGCCTCCTCCAAACCTAATAAATTCAATAGCAAGTCTCACAGTGTCAATCAAATGCCCTCGCATCGCATTTCCGATGACACAACACAAGATTCAGAAAGACTAACTAAGGAAATTAATTAAACAAGAAAGAAAGATAGAATGAGAGAAAACCTCCGCGAGCACCAGAAGAAGAAGACAAGTTAGTTCATGTAAAGTTTAAGTTTTTAGTTTATATTTATAAAAATTTTATAAATTGATTTTTATTTATTTTTTATTTATTTTTAAAAAAACATAAATTACAAATGTGTTTGATAATTCACAAAATGTTTAAAAAAATTAAACATATAAAAAAGAGTGAAAAATGGCAATTTGTGGTAAGTGGCGGCGGAAGACGGTGGTGGAAAGTGGTGATGGTAGGTGGTGGGTAGCGGGTGGTGGTGGATGGTGGCGGGTGGGTGACGGTGGCGGGTGGTAGGTGGTAGCGAGTGGGTGGTGGTGGTGATAGTGGCGAGTGGTGGTGGCAGGTGGGTGGCGGATGGCGGGTAGTGGCGGGTGGTGGTGGTAGGTGGATGGGTGACGGTGAGGGGTGGTGGGTGATAGCGAGTGGGTGGTAATGGTGGTGGTGGTGGCAGGTGGTGGTGGTGGGTGGTGGTGGCAGGTGAGTGGCGGATGGCGGGTGTGGTGGTGGTGGTGGTGGCGGGTGGTGGTGACGGTGGCGGGTGGTAGCGAGTGGGTGGTGATTAGGGGTGTGCATAATACCGCCGAAACCACCAAAATCGCCAAAACCGCACTGAACCGCACCGCCAAGGCAAATTCGTTATTATTTGCCAATTGAACCGCCGGTTTTTGGTAAGAAAAATGGCAAATTCTAATGACATTTTTATCAATCCGCCAATTTCTATTTTTCTTCCAAACCGCACCGACCCGCACCGTTATTAAATCATGTTTTATAAGATTCTAAAAATTCTTTTTTACTTAAGTTTGCTTGTTGTTCTATACCTTAGAATACAGTATTACATTACTGCTCGAGGGGAATTCAAGATGTCAGTAATCCAAAATAAAGTTGGATTCCAATTCACTTTTCAATCTTTTTTTTTTTTTTTTTTTTTTTCTGGCCATGTTGCAAACTTACATCAGCTCACTTTTCAATCTAAATACTTTGCAACAGTAAACATTTTCAATATATTGTAAACCCTGAATGATATTAATTTTATGTATTGTATTTGATTTAAGTTTTGTAATTTGAATTATATTTTTTATAAACCACCAATCCGCCCGAACTGCCAAGGCAAATCCGCTATTATTTGCCAACCGAACCGCCGATTTTTGATAAGGAAAATGACAAATTCTAGTGACACTTTTATCAATCCGCCACTCGCCATACGGTTTCTATTTTTCTCTCAAATCGCACCGACCCACACCGCGCACACCCCTAGTGGTGATGGTGGTGGTGGGTAGCGGGTGGTGGTGGTGGGTGGCTGGTGGTGGTGGTGGTGGGTGGTGGTGGTGGTGGTGGTAGTGGGTGACGGTGGCGGGTGTAGCGAGTGGGTGGTGGTGGTGGTGGTGGCAGGTGGGTAGTGGTGGGTGGTGGGTGATGGTAGTGGTAGTGGTGGTGGTGGGTGGTGGGTGGCGTGGCGGCGGCAGCGGGTGGGTGGTGGTGATGATGGTGGTAGTGGTGGTGGCGGGTGGGTAGCAGGTGGCTGGTGGTGGTGGGTGGCTGGTGGTGGCGGGTGGTGGATGGTGGTGGCAGGTGGGTGGTGAGTGGTGGTGGCAGGTAGATGGCGGGTGGTGGATGGTAGTGGCGGGTGGTGGGTGGTAGCAGGTGGGTGGTGGTGGTGGCGAGGTGGGTGGTGGTGGCGGCGAGTGGGTGGCAGGTGGGTGGTGGCTGGTGGGTGGCAAGTAGGTGGTGGTGGCGGGTGATGGGTGGTAGTGGCAGGTGGGTGGTGAGTGGTGGTAGCAGATGGTGGGGGGGTGGGTGGTGGGTGGTGGTGGTGAAAGACGGTGGTAGAAAATGGTGGCGGGTGGTGGCTAGTATTAGGTGGTAAAAAAAAAAAACTCAAAACGGAAACACATTTTTTGAGTTTATATTTTTTGGCCAAATTTATAAACTGAGACCACTGATTCATAAATTAAAAATTTACCAAATAAGTTTTTATTTGAGTTTTTAAAATTTTTGTAAATATAAACAGAAAACTGAAAGCTTAAGTGTTACCAAACGGCAACGTTTTCAGTTTATATTTTCAAAAATTTTAAAAATTCAAATAAAAACTTGTTTGGTAAATTTTTGATTTATAAATCCGTGATCTCAGTTTATCAATTTGACCAAAAAATATAAACTCAAAAAATGTGTTTTCGTTTTGAGTTTTGAGTTTTTTTTTTTTTTTTATCACCCAACACTAGCCACCACCCGCCACCATTTTCCACCACCGTCTTCTGTCACCACCACCACCACCACTCCCACCACACCTGCCACCACTACTCACCACCCACCTGCCACCACCACCACCTATATCCACTCGCCACCACCACCACCACTCCCCGCGCCGCACCACCACCACCACCACTCCTACCACCAACCTGCTACCCACCGTCCACCACCTCTACAACCCACTCGCCACTACCACCGCCCACCTCCCCGCACACCACCACCACCATCACTTACTACTACCTACCACCTACTTGCCACCACCACCCAGCTACCACCCACCACCACCACCACCACCACCCACTCGCCACCACGCCACCCTCGCCATCGCCACCGCCACTCATCACCCACCCGCACCACCACCACCACCATCACCACCACCACCCAGCCGCTACCACACCCACCCGCCACCTACCACCCACCTGCCACCACCACTATTACCCATCCGCCACTACCATCACTATCACCCATCCGCCACCACCACCCACCCGTCACCACCACCACCCGCTATCACCACCACCACCCACTCGCCACGACCCACCACTGTCACCCATCCACCCACCCGCCACCCATATGCCACCACCACCTACCCGCTACCCACATGCCACCACCACCCACCAAGGCCACTACCACCACCCACTCGCTACCACCCGTCACCGTCACTCACGCACCCACCACCATTCGCCACCTACCCGTTACCACCCACCACCACACCATCCGCCACCCACTGCCACCACCACCCGCCACCACCACACTACCACTCGTTACTACCCCACCCCCGCCTCACCCACTCACCACCATCACCATCCGCCACCTACTCGCCACCACTACCCACCCACCACCACCCGTCATCCGCCATCCGCCACCCACTTGCCACCACAACCCACTACCCGCCACCATTTTCCACCACCGTCTTACGTTTATAAAAATTTAAAAAACTCAAATAAAAATTTGTTTGGTAAATTTTTAATTTATAAATTAGTGGTCTCAGTTTATAAATTTGGCCAAAAAATGTAACTCAAAAAATGAGTTTACATTTTGAGTTTTGAGTTTTTTTTTTTTTTTTACCACCCAACACTAGCCATCACCGTCCACCATTTTCCACCACCGTCTTCCACACCATCACCCACCACCACCACCACCACCTACCACTACAACTCACCACCCCTGCCACCACCACCGCTAGCACCACCTACCTGCCACCCACCACAACCACCACCCACCTTGCAACCCTCGCCACCACCACCCACTCCGCCGCCGCCACCACACACCACCACCCACCACCCACTTGCCATCCACCGCGCACCACCCCCGCCACTACCATCCACCCGTACACCACCACCACCGCACTACCACTCCCACACACACCTGCCGCCGCTATCTACCACCCGCCACCACCACCTACCAGCCATCACCCACTTGCTACCCACCCGCCACCACCAGTTACTACCACCACCACCACCAACCACCACCATCACCCACACCCACCACTACCACCACCACCATCACACATCACCCACCGCCACCACACCCACCTGCCACCACCACCACCACCACCACCACCACCACTACCACCACCCGCCACCGTCACCCACTCACACCCACCATCACCATCCGCCACCTATCCCACCACTCCCACCCACCACCACCGTCATCCGCCATCCGCCACCCACTTGCCACCACCAACCGCCACTACCCGCCACATTTTCCACCACCGTCTTACGTTTATAAAAATTTAAAAAACTCAAATAAAAATTTGTTTGGTAAATTTTTAATTTATAAATTATGGTCTCAGTTTATAAATTTGGCCAAAAAATGTAACTCAAAAAATGAGTTTACATTTTGAGTTTTGAGTTTTTTTTTTTTTTACCACCCAACACTAGCCATCACCGTCCACCATTTTCCACCACCGTCTTCCACACCATCAACCCCACCCACCCCCCACCACCACCTACACTACAACTCACCACCACCTGCCACCACCACCGCTAGCACCACCTACCTGCCACCACACCACCAACCACCACCCACCTTGCAACCCACTCGCCACCACCCACTCCACCCGCCGCACCACCACCACCCACCACCACACCCACTTGCCATCCACCGGCACCACCACCACCCGCCACTACCATCCACCCGTACACCACCACCACCCGCCACTACCACTCACCACACACCTGCCGCCGCTATCTACCACCCGCCACCACCACCTACCAGCCATCACCCACTTGCTACCCACCCGCCACCACCAGTTACTACCACCACCACCACCACCACCACCACCATCACCCACCACCCACCACTACCACCACCACCATCACACATCACCCACCCGCCACCACCACCACCTGCCACCACCCACCACCACCACCACCACCACTACCACCCACCCGCCGCCACCATCACCGACCACCTGCCACCGTCAACTACCCACCTACCACCACCACCCGCCACCACCACTACCCGTCACCACCCACCACCACACGCCATCCACCACCCACCTGCCACCACCATCCATCCACTCGTCACCACTTTCTACCACCATCTTCCCCTGCCACCACTCGTCACTTGCTACCACTTTCCACTACCGTCTTCCGCCGCCACCAGCCACCCACCCACCCGCCACTTGCCACCACTTTCCACCACCGTCTTCTGCCACTATCACCCACTACCTGCCACCATTTTCCACCACCGTCTTCCGCCGCCACCACACCCGCCATCATTTTCCAATACCGTCTTCCGTCGCCACGACTCGTCACCACCCACCACCCGCCACCACTTGCCATTTCTCACTCTTTTTTATATTTTTAAAATTTTCTAAACATTTTATCTAAACCAAACGCGCTTGTAGTTTATGTTTTTCTAAAAATACACAGAAATCAGTTTATAAAATTTTTGTAAATATAAACTGAAAACGTAAACGTTTTTCAGTTTATATTTACAAAAATTTTAAAAACTGTCATAAAAACTTGATTGATAATTTTTTTGGTTTATAAATGATTGTCTCAGTTTATAAATTTGAGGAAAAAAATGTAAACTCAAAAAATAAGTTTACGTTTTCAATTTCAATTTTCAATTGTTTTTTCAATTATTTTTTTTTCAAATATTTTTTTTCAATTAATCTTTTTTTCAAATATTTTTTTCCCAATTAAATTTTTTTTCAATTATTTTTTTAATTAATTTTTTTTCATTTTTTTTCACATAAATTTTTTTCGATTAATTTTTTTAAAATTAATATTTTTCAATTAATTTTTTTTCAAATATTTTTTTTCCCAATAATTTTTTTTTCAATTATTTTTTTACTTAATTTTTTTTCATTTTTTTCAATTATTTTTTTTTTCAATTAAATTTTTTTCAATTAATTTTTTTTTCATTTATAATGTGTGCGATCCCATTGTCATAAACAATAAATATAAATATAAATATTTTAGGTCTGAACAAACATATTTTTTAGATTATTTTTTTAAAATTTTTTAAACACTTTGTTCAAACCGAACGCATTTATAATTTACGTTTTTCTAAAAATAAACAAAAACTTGTTTATAAAATTTTTGTAAACATAAACAAAAAACGTAAACGTTACCAAACGCGTAAATTTTTGTAAGCACCACAATTACGTATCGGCCATCATGTAAGAGGGTTCGAATAAGTGTCCGAGTGTTCGAAGCCTAATGTATGAGAAACGGTAAGTAAACACCATAATTACATATTTGCCATCATGCAAGAGGGTCCGAATAAGTGTCCGATTGTTCGAACCCTAATGCATGAGAAATGGTAAGTAAATACGATGATTACATATCTGCGATCATTGAAGAGGGTTCGAATAAGTGTCCGAGTGTTCGAACCCTAATGCATGAGAGATTGCAAGTAAACACGATAATTACATATTTGCCATCATGCAAGAGGGTCGAATCAGTTTCCGAGAGTTTGAACCATAATGCATAAAAAGGTAAGTAAACACCATAATTACATATCGGCCATCATGCAAGAGGGTCCGAATAAGAGTCCGAGTGTTCGAAGCCTAATGGATGAGAAATGGTTAGTAAACACGATAATTACATATCTGCCATTATGCAGGAGGGTCCGAAGAAGTGTCTGAGTTTTCGAACCGTAATGCACGAGAAATGACTAGCAAACACCATAATTACATATCTGCCATCAGGCAAGAGGGTCTGTATAAGTGTCCGGATGTTCGAACCCTAATGCACGAGAAATGGTTAGTAAACACGATAATTACATATCTGCCATCATGCAAGAGGGTCCGAACAAGTGTTCAAGTGTTCGAACCATAATGCATGAGAAATGGTAAGTAAACACCATAATTACATATCTGCCATCATGCAAGGGGGTCCGACTAAGTGTCCGAGTGTTCAAAGCCTAATGTTTGAGAAATGGTAAGTAAACACGATAATTACATATCTGTCATCATGCCAGAGGGTCCGAATAAATGTCCGAGTGTTCGAACCATAATGCATGAGAAATGGTAAGTAAACACATAATTACATATCTGCCATCATGCAAGAGGGTCCGAATAAGTGTTCGAGTGTTCGAACCGTAATGCATGAGAAATGGTAAGTAAACACAACAATTACATATCTGCCATCATGCAAGAGGGTCCGAATAAGTGTCCGAGTGTTCGAACCCTAATGCATAGGAAATGGTAAGTAAACACAATAATTACATATCTGCCATCATGCAAAAGAGTCCGAATAAGTGTTTGAGTGTTCGAACCCTAATGCATGGGAAATGGTAAGTAAACACGATAATTACAAATCTGCCATTATGCAAGAGGGTCCGAATAAGTGTCCGAGTGTTCGAACCATAATTCATGAGAAATGATAAGTAAACACCATTAATATTTCGGTGTTGTCTTCGGCGACGACCATCAAGGACCAGTGCAACAATAGAACATCCGGCTCGTATTTTAAAACCAACCACCGAAATTGTTCAAAATCTCCGGGATCCATTGCAAAATAAGACAAATCCACACATTATTTTGCCTTTAACAATAGTATTTATGCTGCGCTTTCCCTATTCAATCTTTTAATCCGGACCACAAATCTAGGAGCGGAGTGGAGCCGAGCCTTGTAGCCGACAACACGGCACCAAATGCGGAAGGGAGCACCAATCCGGGACGACACGTGGCGCGGGGAGAGCGTCCCAGGTAATATTAGTGGGACGCTCCGAGAACCATATATAACTCACTCCCTAACTCTCTAGCATCAGTAAAGTTTTTGGAGAGTGACTTGTGTCATCAGAGGGAGTAAGTGACGTCATTGAGAGTGAGTTATGGCCTCAATGCATGAGAAATGATTAGCAAACACCATAATTGCATATCTGCCATAATGCAAGAGGGTTCGTATAAGTGCCCGAGTGTTCAAACCCTAATGCATGAGAAATGGTAAGTAAACACGATAATTTCATATCTGCCATCATGCAAGAGGGTCCGAATAAGTGTCCGAGTTTTCGAGCCATAATGCATGATAAATGGTAAGTAAACATCATAATTACATATCTGCCATCATGCAAGGGGGTTCAACTAAGTGTCGGAGTGTTTGAAGCCTAATGTATGAGAAATGGTAAGTAAACACGATAATTATATATCTGCCATCATGCAAGAGGGTCCGAATAAGTGTCCGAGTGTTCGAACCATAATGCATGAGAAATGGTAAGTAAACACAATAATTACATATCTGCCATCATGCAAGAGGGTCCGAATAAGTGTCCGAGTGTTCGAAGCCTAATGGATTAGAAATGGTAAGTAAACACCATAATTACATATCTTCCATCATTTAAGAGGGTTCGAATAAGTGTCAGAGTGCTCAAACACTAATGCATGAGAAATAGTAAGTAAAAACACGATAATTACATATCTGCCATCATTCAAGAGGGTCTGAATAAGTGTCCAAGTGTTCGAACCAAAATGCATGAGAAATGGTAAGTAAACACCATAATTACATATCTGCCATCATGCTAGAGGGTCCGAATAAGTGTTCGAGTGTTCGAACCGTAATGCATGAGAAATGGTAAGTAAACATCACAATTACATATCTGCCATCATGCAAGAGGGTCCGAATAAGTGTTCGAGTGTTCGAAGCCTAATGTATAAGAAATGGTAAGTATACACAACAATTACATATCTGCCATCATGCAAGAGGGTCCGAATAATTGTCCGAGTGTTCGAACCCTAATGTATTTAATGGGCCTCATCGCTACTGTAATTGGGCCTTGTTACTATAATATTTCGATTATACTATTACCAAATCCAGTCCAGCCCAATATTTATTCCAGCCTATTATTTATTAAGGCCCATTTTGTATTACAGTCCATAATTTATTACAGCCCATAATTTATTAAATCTGGTCAAAAACGAAATTTATTGGAACAGTATAAATTCAATAACAAATGCAATATTATTTAATCATAAAAATTTTGTAAATATTTCCCCATCGCTAATCTTTTACAGAATATGAAATATCGTCGAGTACAATGGTCAGTGCGAGACAATAATTAACGGGACTAATAATTCCAAAGCTGGCTAATTTGGTCGTCATCATGCGTGCAATAAGCTGGGTAAATACAGCATCCGTTAGGCTTCTGAGACCAGCGTATGTCAGCCATGTATACATTGTCGCACTAAACGTCTTGACCCCTAGTGCTATCTGGAGATTGTAGTTGAAGAGGCATTCTATCTTGAAGGTCCCCTGGTTCCCTAGCATGGACATGTCTACGGCTCTAAGCCACATCGGGTTCTTCAAGGTGTCGTAAAAGACCCTTGACAGCGTCCTCTCTCTCCAATAGATGTGGTTTGATATATCCGTTTGTGTGGAATATCGACCATCCGCATTGGAAGTGGAATACCTTCCTGCGTTGGGCCTTCTTCTTCTCATTGCGATGCCTCTTCTTGATCGGCTCTGGTGAATAGGGGCTGGTTGATTGTGTAGAACTCTGCGCTTCTGATAGTCCACGCTTTGATCCGGCATGTTCATTTTGTCTAAATATTCTTTGTAACTAGAATCGGCTCCTGGGTTACATAATATAATGGCTGGAATCCCGTCCTTTATTTTCTTTGGGCTGGCATATTTACAATTCGAAATGAAATCCCGTTGCGCTCCAATAAATTTCCGCCAGTGTTTTAAATATTGTGGGGCCACATCATCGATTACATTATATAAAGCATCGTCATTGTGGTCCCGTAAATCGATGTGGCCGGAATAATAATTATGTGGCCCCAATGAATGGGCCCAGCATGTTTTCCAATCCTAGATGGGCCTTCAATTATAATGCTTTTGGGCCTGTGTGGTCTTTGGGCCCCGTCCTTAATATTCTCTGCAACCCATTGCTGTATATCTGCTGGGATGACCCATACCGTTTCTGCAAATTGATGAACGTACGACAATGGTGGAATAAATGAAATCCTGTCATAATTAGAGGACAATTTGTCATAATTTAACCAATAGCATTTTGGGTCGGCATTTCTCACCATTGCCAGCGCTTGCTCCTTGTTGTCTCCTGCAAGCGCCTCACGGTATATATTTTCTTTGTTCTGTTGGCTAGCGCAGCGGCCCCGTTTACGGAATTCACCCCATTCAGTGTAGTCACTGTGTTTAGAGATGTATTCCAAAACATTTTCATGATTTGTTGCCCCTTGCATATTTGGATGGAAATGCCGATTACTGTTGTCATGGGTAATGTCGAAGAACCGTTCATCTTGCGTCTGGAAACGGTATGGGAATTGGACGAGAGCATGTAGATGTGGTTCACCATTGGCATGTAATTCATGTGCAACTCTGATATAATTTGGTTGCCTGTTGGTGAACAGCGCTCTAAGTTTCTGTAGGAGTCCCTCTTTTGGTAAAGAACATCTGGGATATGTCAGAAAGATGTTCTTATTTTGTAATCTAAAACGACGTCGCATTGAGGCCATAATTCACTCTCAATGACGTCACTTACTCCCTCTGATGACGCAAGTCACTCTCCAAAAACTTTACTGATGTTAGAGAGTTAGGGAGTGAGTTATATATGGTTCCTGGAGCGTCCCACTAATATTACCTGGGACGCTCCCCCCCGCGCCACGTGTCATCCCCGGATTGGTGCTCCCTTCCGCATTTGGTGTCGTGTTGTCGGCAACAAGGCTCCGCTCCGCTCCCAGATCTGCGGTCCGGATTAAAAGATTGAACAGGGAAAGCGTAGCATAAATACTATTGTTAAAGGCAAAATAATGTGCGGATTTGTCTTATTTTGCAATGGATCCGGAGATTCTGGACAATTTCGGCGGTTGGTTTTAAAATACGAGCTGGATGTTCTATTGTTGCACTGGTCGTTGATGGTCCTTGATGTGCATTATCCACTGAATGTTCTGGTTGAGGCATTAGACATAGACGAAAGCCATCTTAAAATAATTACATCTCATCAGAATTGTATAGCGTTCTCCAATTCTGACAAAATAAATTTGATGTATTTCATGCGTATGTACGTGTCTATGGTCACTGGCCATGCATTGTATATATGGGCCTAGTTGTTTTAATGCACATCATTTGATGGGCCTCGTCGCTACTGAAATTGGGCCTTGTTACTGTAATAATTCACATGCACTGTTTACCAATTCCAGCTCATTATTTATTAAAGCCCATTATTTATTACAGCCCATTATTTATTAAATCTGGTGAGACACGGAATTTATTGGGACAATATAAATTCAAAAAGAAATGCAATATTATTTAATCATAAAAATTTATGTAAACATTTCCCCATCACCAATCTTTTACAAAATATCAAATATCGTCGAGTACAATGGTCAGTGAGACAATAATTAACGGTACTAATAATTCCAAAGCTGGCTAATTTGGTTGTCATCCTGCGTGCAATAAGTTGGGTAAATACATCATCCGTTAGGCTTCTGAGACAAACGTATGTCAGCCATGTATACATTGTCGCACTGAACGTCCTGACCCCAGTGCTCTTCGAAGATTGTAATTGAAGAGGCATTCTATCTTGAAGATCCCCTGGTTCCCTGGCATGGACATGTCTACGGCTTGAACCACATCGGGTTGTTCAAAGTGTCATAAAAGACCCCTGACAGCGTCCTCTCTCTCCAATGGATGTGGTTCGATACATCCGTTTGTGTGGAATATCGAGCATCCGCATTGGAAATGGAATACCTTCCTGCGTTGGGCCTTCTTCTTCTCATTGCGATGCCTCTTCTTGATCGGCTCTGGCGAACAGGGGCTGATCGATTGTGTAGAACTCTGCGTTTTTGATAGTCCACGCTTTGATCCCACGTGTTCATTTTTGTCTAAATATTCTTTGTAATTGGAATCGGCTCCTGGGTTACATAATATAATGGCTGGAATCCCGCCCTTTATTTTCTTTGGATGGGCATATTTACAATTCGAAATGAAATCCCGTTGCGCTCTAATAAATTCGCGCCAATGTTTTAAATATTGTGGGGCCACATCATCGATTACATTATATAAAGCATCGTCATTGTGGTTCCGCAAATCGATGTGGCCGGAATAATAATTATGTGGCCCCAATGAATGGGCCCAGCATGTTTTCCCAATCCTAGATGGGCCTTCAATTATAATGCTTTTGGGCCTGTGTGGTCTTTGGGCCTCGTCCTTGATATTTTTCTGCAACCCATTGCTGTATATCTGCTAGGATAACCCATACCGTTTCTGCAAATTGATGAACGTACGACAATGGTGGAATAAATGAAATCCTATCATAATTAGATGACAATTTGTCGTAATTTAACCAATAGCATTTTGGGTCGGCGTTTCTTACCACTGCCAGCGCTTGCTCCTTATTGTCTGTTGCAAGCGCCTCACGGTATATATTTTCTTTGTTCTGTTGGTTAGCGCAGCGACCCCGTTCATGGAATTCACCCCATTTAGTGTAGTCACAGTGTTTGGAGATGTATTCCAAAACATTTTCATGATTAGTTGCCCCTTGCATATTTGGATGGAAATGATGATTACTGTTGTCATGGGTAACGTCGAAGAACCGTTCATTTTGCGTCTGGAAACGGTATGGGAATTGGACGAGAGCATGTAGATGTGGTTCACCATTGGCGTGTAATTCATGTGCAACTCTGATATAATTTGGTTGCCTGCTGGTGAACAGCGCTCTAAGTTTTTTCAGGAGCCCCTCTTTATGTAAAGAACATTTGGGATATGTTAGAAAGATGTTCTTATTTTGTAATCTAAAATGATGTCGCATTGAGTCCATAACTCACTCTCAATGACGTCACTTACTCCCTTTGATGACGCAAGTCACTCTCTAAGAACTTTACGGATGTTAGAGAGTTTGGGAGTGAGTTATATATGGTTCCTGGAGTGTCCCACTAATATTACCTGGGACGATCCCCCGCGCCACGTGTCATCCCCGGATTGGTGCTCCCTTCCGCATTTGGTGCCGTGTTGTCGGCAACAGGGCTCCGCTCTGCTCCCAGATCTGCGGTCCGGATTAAAAGATGAACAGGGAAAGCGTAGCATAAATACTATTGTTAAAGGCAAAATAATGTGCGGATTTGTCTTATTTTGCAATAGATCTCGGAGATCTTGGACAATTTCGGCAGTTGGTTTTAAAATACGAGCCGGATGTTCTATTGTTGCACTGGTCCTTGATGGTCGTCGCCGCAATACAACAAAACGATCTATTTCTGTGCCCCTGACCATACAACAGTTCGTGGGTCACCACTGTACCACTGGAAAACATCTTCAAACTTAGGCCTGTAGGCAGGATTAGGAAAGCGGTCCAACACAACGACAAATTCACATTGTCCGTTGTCAAATATACCGGATGCATCGAAGTCCACAGTTTGAGTAGGAGCATCACGCATGTCGCTTTCCAGCCCAGGCGTATCGGCGGCAACGTCAGAGAGACCACCAGTTTGGCGTAAAACTACACCCTGTTGTGGACGCGCCCCGGGAAGGAGGCCTTATGCTTTTCCACAGTTCGGACTCAATTTGTCACGGTTCTTAATCTGATCTCACAATGTGCGATGTGAGATTGATAAATCACTAAAGAGTCCAAATCCGGCAAATCGTTTTGGAAAACTGATTTTTAAGAAAGAAGTGCCAAACATGGACTGCTTTGCCAGATACAGAGTCACCACCTAAATATTTTATTTTGGGGGAAATTTAGGAAACTCTGACTTGTTGCCTAAGGCCACGTGTCCATCATCACCAAAGTTGCCTCGGCTCGGGAACTTGGGTACGATTGGGGAAGGTCAGCTATGAGCACCCCCGCTCGCCCGATCAAAGATCGACCACTACTAAACATGATATCGAGTTTTTGAAAACACATGCGTTCTTATTCCAATTAATTAGCTAGAATTACTATGTGATGCGCATAGCAAAACAAGTATAGACTAGATCGCCTAATTTGGAACAAAGCATTGCATATTCGTTTGTTTGGAAAATGATTTGAAGTTTGCTACTCGTAAGTAGGCTAAAATGCGGATTTGATGAATTGTTCCAATTCAAGTAATCCAACCTTCACCCACAGGCATTCAGGCAGTTATATCAACTAAGCAGTTAGCCTCATGGCAAGCATGCTATCATGGCAACATTAACACACATGCAGTATGCTAAAGCATAAACACTCACAGTGTACTCCAAGCCAAAACAAAGAACTAGTTAGTAATCATGCATGATCCTAGTTCATGTTAAAATGGCTAATGCAACACATGCAAGATGCAACTAGAAATAGCCTCGGCTATTCTAGAATGGCATGTGAGATGTAACATTGATACACGTATTCAAATTGGAATTGAAATACAATGCAGTTAGTATGATGAGCCGAGCTCGGTGCATGCAAGATAGATGAATGTATGCAAACATGCGGGCATAAGTATGCTAGACAGATGAATGGATGCAAACATGAAAATATGCCCTAAAACTAACCACTGAAAGCAGTTAAGTAAAAGGGAGAAAGAAGTGGGGGTTGGAACACATGTACACGCGCACGCACGCACACTTATTACAAAATCCGCCCTCTCGATGGAGGGTCTGAATAAAAAATACATGCCAACTAATTAACTAACTAACAAGCTAATTAATTATTATATAACCGAATTGAATAACTAGCTACAACTAATTATTACAAAACTTAATTAATTAACTAATTAATTAACTACAAATAACAAATGCTAACTAACAAGTAAGCAGTAAAATAAACTACTCCAGCTCTGTTTGAAGAAGGAGAGTATGCATGCTCGCATTCGGTTTCTCGCCTCGAAATGCCTTCCGGTTGCTCTCTTGAGGCTCTGTCTGCAAGGTGTCTTCCAGTGCTTGCTGCTGAAACTTACCAAAACACTGCTGGAGAATGCACCAGTGGCCTGCCGGCCATGAGAGGTGACTGCCGGCCAAAAATGAAGAGCTGCCGGCCAATAACAAGGCACTGCCGGCCAAGGATGAGGAGGTGCCGGCCACTGGTGTGCTGTGACACCAAGCTGCAACAAAGCACAAAACAGAGAAAATGGAGGGTCTCCCAAGGGTATGTACGCATTATGCCACCCCATCACCTCGAAACATCAAGGGAGAGGCATAGTCGGATCCACGACCATCAATCACACATCCCGATGCATGATGGCCAAAGATCCAACTTGTGCAAATCAATATGAAATGAATGCAGAAACAAACACATAAACCCTAAAACTCTATCATGTATCATCAAGAGCGTTGGTGACCGAGAATTGAGACACGTTTCATCACTTAAAGTATGAAACGTCCCTCGTTCCTCGTGTTCAGATTAACACTTAATCCAAACAATGCAACACATAAGCATGGCAAACATGCAATATGACTTAAGCATGTGTAGACACCCCATTTTTGACCGACCTTAAGGCTCAGACGTCACCGATTGAGCGCTCGGTGATATTGCATACTGTGCTCATTCAGAAGTCTCAGAGTCGCGGCCGTGCGCCCTGCCTCCGAACTTCCGAATCCTCTTCTGTGCTTTGTCTCGGTTTGCGAACCAGACTCGGTTTTCTCTATTTTCTTTCCTATCTCTCGGTGGCCGTGCGCTACTTTTCGTGGCCGTAGGCCATTTTGCCCGTTTCGGAGTCCGGTTCCCGGTTCTCAAAGCCGTCAGGCCGTGTGCCTCGGTTCGGGACCGCCCAACCATCTCCGTTTTCTCCGGTTTTTGGCAGGTACTCTGTTTTGTCATAACAGGGCACACTGGGGCCCCTGATGCCCACTTCGTGGCCGTATGCCACTTTCGGTGCTTATAGTCGGTTTTCGGGCCCCGAACCTCGCGGTTTGGCCCCCGAGCATTCTTTTTTCATCGGTTTTCTCCGATTTTTGGCAGGTACCTCTGTTTTATCATTATGAAGAACACTGGGGCCTCTGATACCACTTCGCTGCTGAACACCACTTCCGGTGCCTGCAGCCCATTTTCGGGACCCCGAATTGCGCGGTTTGGGCCCCGAGCGTTCATTTCTCATTAGTTTTTGTTCAATTTTGGCAGGTACCTCTGTTTCAGCATTAGGAAGATCACTGGGGGTGGAGGCCAGCAATTATCCCAGATAACCAGTTTCGCTCCTCCGGCGCCGTTTTGCTCACTTCCGGGCTAATGTTGAACACCCTAGGCCCATTTTCTTCCAACCAAAGCTACATATCTGTGATGAGGGCACATGGGAGGACCCTAAAAGAGCATGGTCGGCCAGCAATTCAAAGTTTCATTTTTGAGCCCCTCCTTCAAGCTCTATGTTGTGGCTCCTGCTTCAGTGTTGCCAATTTCCGACCTTGGAACCTTGTTCTACACATCTGGGAGGACCCTAAAGTTGGTGGTCGGCCAGCAATTGTTGTTTTCATTTTTGAGCCTCTCCTTCAAGTCCTATGTTGTGACTCCTGCTTCAGAGTTGCCAGATTCCGACCTTGGGGCCTTATTCTACACACATGGGAGGACACCATTGCATAGTGGTCGGCCAGAATTTTTTCACTTCATTTTTGGGCCATGGCGGCCGGCCAGGGTGAGTGGCTGGCCGACCAGGTGGGGTGGCCGGCCGGCCACCTCCCAGAAAGTTCCCTGGCCGGCCAGCTTCCTGCTTTCCAGCTCCTTCCAGCTGTCCAGATATTTTTTCAAAATATCTCCCCCATCCGGGGGATATTTTGGGAGGGAAAGATTGCCTCCATTTCCCTCCCTTTTACATCTTTTCTTGCTTACTTAAAGGGCTGGACAGCCCCTTTGCCTAGGTTGGAAAAATTGGTCTCAAGACTTCATCTCTCAAACCCTCCATTTCCATAGCCAAAAACCTCAAAAACTTCCAAGTTCCTAGGCAATTCCTTCATCAACCCTTAGCTCCACCATCCCCACTACCATTCCAGCAGCAAGGAAGTGTTCTCCAGTGGCTAAGAAGCAACAAATTCAGGCCAAGAGGTAGCAACAATTGATCTTCAAGGGTAAGTCTCAAATCTCTTTTTGTAGCATAATTTTGCTTCCTATTTCTACCCTATTTCCTTTCAGTTTTTGGGCTTTTACCCTAATGGTTTTAGGCTTATTTTGAGCCCCTCTACAACATTGTAGAAGGGCTCAACTTCATTTGGTGTCTCCATGATACACTTGTTTCAATATCTAGCTTGTATGTCACAATCTTGTATGCTATTTTTGGCCTATTTGCATTTGTTTTTGGGGCTCCGACCCCTACTGGTTTTGTGCTTATTTTGAGCCCCTCTACAACATTGTAGAAGGGATCAACCTTGTTTGGCCATTCTATATACCACCTCCCTTTGAAATCCACTTTAGGCCCTAATTCTTGCATGTTTTGTAGCCTTTTGTGCTTTTGGTTTTAGCTCTTGGTCAGAACTGAAAGGGGTCTTATTTTGACCCCCTCTACATGTTTCATGAAGAAAGTTTTGTTGTTTGGTGTATTCTTTGCATGTCTCTTGTTATAACCTCTTTTGAGCTCCATTTTGCATGGAATTGTTAGCATGTTTGTATATTTATTTTGGGGTTGCCATAAACTGAATATATGCTTATTTTTGGCCCCTATTAAATTTTGTAGAACTGATTTTTCTGGTTTGAGCATTGGATATACCACTTGCTTTGTAATTCCCCTCTTTTTCCCCGTTTTTTGCGTGCTAAATTTGCCATGCTTGTGGTTCTTGTTTAGCCTTGCTTTGTATTGAAAAAATTCCATATTTGGGGCTGCCTTGCTACTGTTTTTGCTTTCATGTATCAATTTTGCATGTTTAGCATAGCCGTAGGCCATTTCGAGTACTTAGAATCACGTTTCGGGATGATTTCATGCATTGATTGTCATTTCGTATCATTTCGGGGCTGTTTTCCCCTTTATGTAGCTGCTGAAATTTGGTTTGCATGCTTGCATATCATTTTCATGTCATTTCGTGCTTTAGTGCATTACCTCGGTTTGCGTGCCCACGGGCGCGCACTTCGAGGCACTCCGTTTTCATTCATTGGCTTCCTATGTGAGTAGGCTGAGGCTCTCTCATGTTGGTATAAGCCCATCATTGCATCTCTGTACCATTTTCATGCCTTCGGGCCATGCCTCGGTTTGCGCGCCCGCGGGCACGCACTTTGAGGCACCTCTTTGTTTACCCGACGGCATCTGATGTGAGTATGGCTGAGGTCCATTCATGTCAGTATAAGCCCAATTTGCATTTCCATTCTCATCTTATCATCGCTTCGATGTGCGTGCCTGTGGGCACACATTTCGAGGCACTTCGGTTTTATCCGATTTTGCACTTCATATCATCGCCTCGGTGTGCGTGCCTGTGGGCACACACATTTCGAGGCACTTCAATTTTATCCGATTTCTCATTTTATCATCGCCTCGGTGTGCGTGCCTGTGGGCACACATTTCGAGGCACTTTGGTTTTATCCGATTTGCATTTCATGCCATCGCCTCGGTTTGCGTGTCCGCGTGCACGCTTTTCGAGGCATCTCATTTTCATCTCATTTTCACAGCATAGTGCATACCAGGTTGTATCTTAGATCGCATTCATGTATTTTCTCG
>JAPPVO010008078.1:0-24862 GCA_030407325.1 Camellia japonica
CCTTGGTCGAACTCTTCATTCGTGCTCAGTTTGGCTTGAGCTATAATTAACTCAGTCTGGCCGAGCCCTTCGTGCTCAGTCTGGCTGAGGCTTTAAGTAACTCTCAGTCTGGCTGAGGCTGCAAGCAAGGTGTTATTGAAATACCACGCAGATAACTGAGATATAAGATCGTTGTCATTTAAAGCGTAGCCCATTGATCACAAATTTACACCATGTAAGAAAAGGACAAAAACATCCAAGTGTGTAGATTGTCAAAAAGAACATACAGCAATTGATCAATACACAAATAGGGCTTTATTGAAAATAACGCTTCAAGTGCTCGGCGTTCCATGGATGGGGGAGATCTCGACCTTCCATGTCTTGAAGTCGGTAAGTGCCCGAACGAGGTCTGGCCTTAACAACGTAAGGTCCCTCCCATTTGGCTGCCAGCTTGCCCTCGGCCGGATTTTTGGTAGTAAGAGTTGCTTCGCGCAAAACAAGGTCCCCCATGACGAATTCCCTTGGTCGGACTTTGCGGTTGTAGTGCGTTCTTATTTTCTGTTGATATGAGGCCCGTCTAACAGTAGTGGTCTCTCGGAGCTCTTCAATCAGGTCTAAGTCTGCCCGACGCAATTCTCCAGTTAGTTCTGGATTCGGGTGTAGAACCCTCGGAGTAGGCAGACCGATTTCCACTGGGATGACCGCCTCAGCGCCGTATGTTAAGTGAAAGGGGGTCTCCCCAGTGGGGGTTCGAGTGGTAGTGCGGTAGGCCTAAAGTACGTTTGGTAATTCCTCGGTCCAGAGTCCCTTAGTAGCTTCTAACTTAGTTTTGATGATCTTGAGAAGAGAACGGTTGGTAACCTCGACTTGGCCATTGGCTTGGGGATGACCTGGGGAAGAGAAACATGGCTGGATTTGGAGTTCTGCAGAAAATTTCCTGAACTTGGCATTGTCGAATTGCTTGCTGTTGTCGGAGATGATGGCTTGAGGGATGCCAAATCGGCATACGATCGACTGCCAGATAAATCTGGTTGTGTTCCGCTCGGTAATTATGGCGAGGGGTTCCGCCTCCACCCATTTAGTGAAGTAATCAATGGCGACAATTGTGAACTTGGTTTGGCCTCGGCCGGTGGGCAATGAGCCAACTAAGTCGATCCCCCATTTGGCGAATGGGTAGGGACTGCAAAGTGTGATCAGTTCTGTAGGAGGGACATGAGGGATGTTGGCAAAGCGTTGGCACTTATCACATTTAAGCACGAATTCAGTGGCATCTTGATTGAAAGTAGGCCAGAAGTAGCCGGTGCGGAGTATTTTATGGGCTAGTGACCTGGCACCCGAATGATTACCACATACACCCTCGTGGACTTCCCTCATCACGTAGGTTGCTTGAACAGGATTGAGGCATCTCAGGTATGGGCATGAAAAGCTACGTTTGTACAAGAGGCCGCTGATAAGAATGTAGTTGGACGACCGGGCCCTGACTTTGGCGGCCTACTGTTTATCGTCTGGAAATTCCCCATTTGTCAAAAATAGAAGGATATCTGGGGCCCATGGAATAGGTTCATTTTGGAGGAAGTGGACTTGCTGCTGGTTTGGGGAAATGACAGGGTGGTCCAGGTATTCAAGGCGGACACCATGGCTAAGGTCGGACTGGTCTGGAGAAGCTAATTGAGCCATTTCATCTTCCAGGGAGTTTTCCATCCGAGGGATGTGCTTGATGTGGAAAGTGTTGAAGAGGCGAACAAGGGAAAGTGCAATATCCCTGTAAGCTCGCATTATGTCTTCCTTGGCATCGAATTCCCCCGTAATTTGCCTGACGATGAGTTGGGAATTGCTGAATACTTGGATATGGCTTACACCAATGTCTCTGGCTAGGCGGAGACCTGCTATCAATGCCTCATATTCAGCCTCATTATTACTTGCATCGAACAAGAAACGAAGAGCACACTTGAAATAACTGCCCTCGGGGGCGGTGAGGATGAGACCGCCCCCACTGCCTTCTTTACGGGATGATCCGTCGACGTTGAGGATCCAAGAGTGGGGGTCTTCTGTCTCAGTGTTGAATGGTTTGGGTGGTGGTGCCGCGGTTGGGATGGGATTGGTGAATTCCAGGATAAAATCGGTGACAGCCTGTCCTTTGATCGCTGTTCGAGGTCGGTAGAAGATTTCAAATTGGCTGAGCTCGACAGACCATTGCATAAGTCGGCCGGACAACTCTGGTTGTTGCATTATCTTCTTCAAGGGTTGGTCAGTGAGGACGACAATGGAGTGGGCCTGGAAGTAAGGTCGGAGTCGTCTAGAGGCTATTACCAAGGCCAGGGCCATCTTTTCCAGCAGCGGGTAGTTCTGTTCTGCTCCCCTGAGAGCCCGACTAATGTAGTAGACCGGAAGCTGGACAGAGCCGTCTTCCCTGATGAGGGCTGCATTGACTGCAGTGTTCGATACGGCTAAGTAGAGAAAAAGGGGCTCACCCGTGATTGCCTGAGAAAGTAGGGGGGGTTAGCTATGCACTGCTTTAATTGCTGGAAGGCTTCCTCGGATTTGGTCGTTCACTCAAAAGCCTGCTGAAGAACTTTGAAAAAGGGGAGGCACTTGTCTGTTGTGCGGGAAATAAAACGGTTGAGGGCGGTGACTCTGCCTGTAAGCCTTTGAACCTCTTTAACTGTTCTGGGTGACTGCATTTCTATCAGAGCCTTGATTTTTTCAGGGTTAGCCTCGATACCCCGTTGACTGACCATAAAACCCAAGAATTTCCCAGATCCGACGCCGAAGGCATATTTCTTCGGATTCAGCTTCATTTGATACTTACACAGAGTGTCGAAGGTCTCCCGCAAGTCTGCCAGATGATCAGAGGAGAGTTTGCTCTTGACAAACATGTCATCGACGTACACTTCCATGTTCCGACCTATCTGGTGATGAAAAACAGCATTCACTAACCGTTGGTAAGTTGCTTCGACATTTTTCAGCCCAAATTGCATGACACGATAGTGGTAAGTCCCCAGGTCAATAATGAAGGAGGTGTGTTCCTGGTCCGATGGGTGCATCAGAATTTGATTGTACCCAGAGAAGGCATCCATGAAGCTGAGCATTTGATGACCGGCTGTGGCGTCGACAAACAGATCTATGCGAGGAAGGGGATAACTATCTTTGGGGCAAGCTCGATTGAGGTCAGAGTAGTCGACGAAGAGTCGCCATTTACCGTTATTTTTACGGACAAGACCACATTCGACAGCCATCTGGGGTAGTCTACGTTCTTGGCAAACTGTGCCTCCAGTAGCTTATCTACCTCAGAAGCAATAAGAGCGTTGTGTCCCTGGTGGAAGATGAGCTCTTTCTGGCGGAAGGGTCGGAAATGGGGTTCGATGCTCAAACGATGAGTGATGAAGGAAGGATCGATACTTGGCATGTCGGAATGAGTCTAGGCAAACACATCATTGTGCTCAGTCAGGAGGGTTGTAAGATCGGCCTTGGCTTGAGGGGATAGTTGGCTGCCGATCTTGGCTGTCTTTGCTGGGTTGGTGGGGTCGATGGGGACTTCAACAAGTTCTTTCACTGGTTCTCCTCTGACTAACTCGTCTTCATCTCTAACGTCGAGTCCTTCGATGATCATGGTCTCCTTCAGCTTGACCTCTTTGAGTGAAGCGATGTAGCATTCTCTGCCACAGTCTGTTCTCCCCTCACGGTGCCAAGAAATTTCATGGCCAGATGGTACATGGATGTGACGGCTTGAAAAACTTTAAGAGCGGTCCGACCGAGAATGATGTTATAAGCAGAGGGACAGTCGACGACGAGAAAAGTGAGCAACTTTGTGGTCTGCCGTGGGTATTCTCCAATGGTGATGGGAAGATCGATGGAGCCTATGGAGGTCACCCGGTCTCCAGTGAAACCAACCAGTGGGGTTTGGAGGGGGGACAAACTTTCTTCCCCGACCTTGAGTTGGCGATAGGCGTTTGGAAGATGATGTCCAAAGATCTACCGTTGTCGACAAGCACCTGTCTGACTTTGTAATTGGAGAGGAGAGCAGAGATGATGAGGGGGTTGTCATGGGGGTAACAGATGCCTGTGCAATCGGCCTCCGTAAAGGTGATGGGCTCCATCCACTGCTTGGGGTGTTTGAAGGGGCGGTCTAATGTTGCAACTTCTTTATCTGAGCCCTGCCTTATTTTTATGAGTTTTGCCCGTTGAGCCGAACGGGATGGTCCTCCACAAGCAAGCCCGCCAGCAATAACTCTAATCTCTCCGATCGGGGGGGTGGGGTTGCCTTGTGCCCGGGGTGGTTGTGGCAGCCGATCATGGCCTTGGTTAGGTTGTGCGTGTTGTCGAGGAGGGGTGCGCCGGTGGTTGTTTCTAGTAGGTTCAGTCCTTTGCCTTTACTGAGGGCGGGTTGCCGTGAACCAACTGAGACGCCCTTGGCGTATCAAGCCCTCGACCTGGTCTTTGAGGTTAACACACTCCTCGGTATCGTGGCCGTGGTCCTGATGAAAACGACAGTATTTGGACTGGTCTCGCCGATTGGAAGGAGACCGCGATGGTTGGGGCCATTTCAAGGGATAATCTCGTTGGATCTGATTGAGGACTTGTTCCATGGGGGAATTGAGGGTGTGTATCGTTCAAACCTACCGGGCGGTCGGGTAGGTGCCGATCGGTTGGCTCGGGCAGGTCGGTCGGTAGACTGAGGTGTTTGGTGAGTGTATTGGGTGTTTCTAGTTTCAGAGTCCTTTCTCTTCTCTCTAGGGGTCGGGTTTTTGGTCGTAGGATCTTGTCGGGTGGCTAGGGAATCTTCGGTATTCATGTATTTTTGGGCTTTGGAGAGTAGGGTTGCCATGGAGGTTGGGGGGTTTTTGGAGAGAGAGAAAATGAAATAAGATGATCGTAGACCGGCCATGAAAGCTGTGAGAATGACCTTGTCGTCCTTTTCCGCGACCTACAGGGCTTCGGTGTTGAAGCGGGTGACAAAGTTGCGCAACGACCCCGCCCCCCGGTCTGATGGACGTTGAGGAGCTGGGTTGCCGGACGACGTTGGCGCTGGGCACCAATGAAATGGCTGAGAAAGGAGTCACTTAGGTGCTGGAAAGTGGAGACAGAGTCTATTGGCAGTTGACTAAACCAGAGTCGAGCCGACCCCTTAAGTGTTACAGGGAAAGCCCGACACATGATCTCGTCAGGGAATGCATAGAGGACCATGAGGGTCCTGTAAGTTTCCAAATGGTCGACTGGGTCCGTTATGCCGTCGAAAGAGTCGAGCGAGGGCATTTTGAACTTAGGAGGTAAGGGTTTGTCCTTACTAGAGGCAACAAATGGTGAGTTGGCTATGGTGGAGGGTTTATTTTGTATGTTCTACATGACTTCTTAGACGGATGTTGAGGAGCTGGGTTGCCGGACGCCGCTGGCGCTGGGTACCAATGAAATGGCTGAGAAAGGAGTCACTTAGGTGCTAGAAAGTGGACACAGATTCTGTTGGCAGTTGACTAAACCAGAGTCGAGCCAAGCCCTTAAGTGTTACAGGGAAAGTCCGACACATGATCTCGTCAGGGAATGCATGGAGGACCATGAGGGTCCTGTAAGTTTCCAAATGGTCGACTGGGTCCGTTGTGCCGTCGAAAGAGTCGAGCGAGGGCATTTTGAACTTAGGAGGTAAGGGTTTGTCTCTAATAGAAGCAACAAATGGTGAGTTGGCTGTAGTGGAGGGTTTATTTTGTATATTCTGCATGACTTCTTGGAGCTGGAGTTTCATGGCTCGGAGTTCTGCATCCCAAAGAGGAGCATTGTCATCGCCGGAATGTAATGGAGGTTGGACGCTACTGGCCTCTCCCTTGGGGGCTGGTGGTTGGACCAATGGGAGTGGGGCCCGAGGTGGCGGGTTCATCTCTGGAGGAGGGGGTCGCAAGCCCTCCAAGTTGGATCGATGAGACTGTTGGATGGGATGGCTCGGGGCTCGTTCTCGGTCGGGTGGGACATCTTAAGTTGGTGGAGGAGGAATGAGAAGGTTCCTTTGAAGCAAAGCATTGATCAGGGCTTGGTTTTGTTCAGCTAGGCGGTTAATACTGTTGGTGAGCTCAGTGAAATACTGCGGTGGGTTGTTTAGGTTAGGGGGTCGGCAACGTTGTGTTGAGAAGTCATGGATCTGGTTGTGACCATCCACCTTGGTGGGTGGTAGGTGAGAATTATCAGGAGTGGGTCTTCGGCGACAATGAACACAGTTGCTAGACGGAACAAAATGGTGTTCCCACAGATGGCACCAACTGATGATACAGCGAGTTCCGGACGGAATGGGTCGGATTGATCCACGCTTCCCAAACTGGTGTCTGAGGTGCCAACCCTACAGAGAGACCTGCACAAGAGTTTAACGGGGAACGGGGAGTCGCCCAGCGAACCCTCCGACGAGCAAGTTAGAAAGAAAAGAGAAATGGACTATAGAGATAGATTGGAGATAAAGAAGCTTAACCTTTTCCTTGTCTTCGATGCCTGCTTATATCCTCTGCTAATCATTTCCTTGTCCCTTCCGACCTGTCACTATGGCCGAAAGTCTATGCTCTAGCTTGCCTTGTTCATGGTGATGCCGTTCTGTCCCGACGGGAGGGGTTATCGCAATAAATGCTGCAGGAATCCTCATTAATGGCTGATGTGTGGTGCAATAACTTTGTTGGATCTTTGTCTGCTTGTGTGGCTGGTTCTTCTCTTGACGCGTGTTTAGATGTCATTGGTTCTTAATGCCACGTTGAGCTCGAGCAATGTTGGGCTTTAGTATTTGAATTATGTATTGGGCCCTAAGTGGTGGGCCATATCCTTTATGGGCTTACCTGTGTCAGCCTTCATCTCCAATAACTTCCAAGTCTCTTCTTCATTTACGCAATTGAGTTCATGTACCAAACTATTTTGACCCACAAGTGCAGCCACATCTTTGTTCCAAGTTATAAGGACAACTCTGCTACCCGTTTCTGTACTAGGGAAGGCTGGTGATAATCTGAGCCAATGATCTACCGACCAAATGTCATCTAGAACAACCAAGCATTTCCTTTTTTGTTGAACTTCATACAACAGCTTGATTAGTTGTTCATCTATCATTTGACCAAGTTGCTCATTCTTCTCTGGTATGAGCTGAGAGATGATCCGTTGCAAAATACCTTTGAGATGGAATTGTTGAGAGATGGAGGCCCATCCAAAAGAGTCAAAGTGATGCCTCACATCTCCGTCACGATATACCTTCATAGCAAGGGTGGTCTTTTCTAGATCCTCCATGCCGCAAATTGAAACCACTCTTCGGTTATTGGTTTCTTGACTAACCAATTCTGCAATTACCATCCTTATATCCGTTGGAGAATCTTTTCGTACAGATTAAGGGGTTGTTTGGAATGATCTAAATAAGTGTACTTTTTGATTTTTTTTTTATGAAATATGGGTTGGGTTTGGGTTGGGTTTGAAGTGATGTGTTAGAGAGGTGATGTGACTTAAATAAGATGATGTGACTTAAATAGGATAGTGACATTTTAACTTTTTGGTTTTTTTCAAACATGCCAAACCAGCCCTAAGGCCTCGTTTGCGAACAGGCTTTTTTAGTAACTTTTTGATTTTTTGACTAAAATGTGATGTAAAAAAAATTAGTATGTTTGGGATGACTTTTTGGCTTTTTACGAAAAGATGTGCAAAAAGTAGAGAGAAAAGAGAATCTTTGACTTTTTGGTAGGAGTTGTTGGCTTTTTGTTTTTTTTTTTTTTTAAACTTTTTGGGTAAAAGGGGCACTTGCCAAACGAGGCCAAAGTTTGTGTACTTAATAACAAACAAAAGAAATAAAGATAATGAGGGAAAATGTTTGATTACAAAAATCAAAATAGAAATAAAATTAAATAAAAAAAAATTATTTTGTTACAAAAACAAAATCAAAATCTGATATAAATAAATAAAACAGAAAATAAATTAACAACTTGCTTAATTAATTTCTTGAATAATATTCTGATCAAGTCCAGTGTTTGACACTATATCCTTAAGACAAATTCGTCCTCTCCACGGTGCTTTCAGAATGTGGACGTCTATCTCCCAGGATAAAATGATCAACAACGAATAAATGCAGCACTATAATTTATTTGCACAACGAATACGCTTTGTGTTTACACTCTTTCTCACAGAAAATGATGCAGCAAAATGCAGAGAGCAGTGGCAGATTTAAGGACGGAAATTAGAGTGCAAATCAAATGAGAGACTTGTCTTATTTATAGATGTAGTGGCACCCTTTTATTTTGAATTGAACAGGTAGCATACCTGTTTGAACAGTTATTGAACATGTTGGGTTTGAATTTGGACTATTTGGGTTCAAATTTAAATTTGGACAAATAAAAACTATATTTGAACAGTTTCGAATCTATACAGAAACCAACCGGGTTTTTTGAAATTTAAACATATTCAAATCTGTCCAGGTGGGAAAAAACCGAACTCAATTTTGAATTTAATTTTCGAAATTCAAATTCAAAAATTAGAATTTAATTTTAGAAAAATAAAATTCAAATGTTTTTGCCCAAAAAGATAAGTATTGGGCCGGACAAGCCCAACCTCACACCACACACCCGGGCCTGAGCCTAGCCCATCCGACCGACTAGACAGCGGCTTGCGCGTCTGTTGTTATTTTTGGGTCCAATACGTCTAGCCCAATTTGCCCATAACCTCCCTCTCTACAAAACTTGGGTGCCCCTTGGGGCCTACCCCAAGTTCCAACTCCAAGCCTTATTAACCCATTTAAAGTTTCCCACCAAATCAATGTGAGACAAGCCATTATTCAAACCTTTAAGGATTTTCCACCAAAACTCCATTTCCATGGAGCACACTTTGGCTTCAATTTCCCATTCACCCGATAATGGTTTTGAGGAACCAAATATACCATGTGAATCACAACGCGGCATAGAACGCGTTACCACTTTGACCCGCGAAATCCGGCACATGGGTCCCACCTAAAAATTAGACTAAAGTTTAGGAAAAAATATATTTTTCTAGATTTTCCCAAAACCATTTCTAACAATCCCCCACGTGAATGGAATTTGATGACAACGGAAAATACAACAATATGCAGAATTTGTCAAAAGAGTATAAATCGAAAATATCTTGCATCAGGATAGGTAGCTTTCGACTTTGAACCTTTCCTAGTGATAACCTATCGGACTTACTAGCTAACTAATGGACGCGATGCCTTGAATTGTTCAGCTGTTTGTGTAAGCCAAGACAATAGATTTCACAAAAAATATCTTCTGACACATCGTGGTTCTCACGGTTGTGTTCATTTTGGCCTTGAACACTCCTGGTTTTCATGAGTGCTTCTAGACAATTTAGCCTCTTCATTCTCATAGAACCGGCCCCAGTTCGACACTCATATAAGTGATTCTTATTATGAGTATCTCTTATACTCGTCTTGATTTTATGCCTAAATCAAGATATAAGTAATCATTAAAAGATAAGCTTATCCTTAGATCCCTACATACAACACATGTTGCAGATATCACTCTCACCATAGGAATGGGTAGGGAATTTTAATCCCTTGGTGATTTCTGGCGAGCCACACATAACTTAGTTGTCCCTTTGAACTTAGTTCTTGGGATCTCCAGTTATATAAGTAGGGTTACCATTATGATTACTCTTATGTAATAGGCTTTAATCCCATCCCCTTCGATGAACTATACACTTGCTCTTTTGTCAAACCTTTTGTTAATGGATCCGTAATATTCTCTTTAGATTTTATATAATCTATTGAGATTATTCCATTTGAGAGCAATTGCCTTACGATATTATGTCGACGACGAATATGTCGTGACTTACCATTATATATATGATTCTGTGCCCTGCCTATTGCAGATTGACTATACAATGAATGCAGATAGCTGGCATAGGTTTTGGCTACATTGAAATGTTTTCCAAGAAGTGGCGAAGCCATTCTGCTTTTTCTCCTGCTTTGTCTAAAGCAATAAACTCAGATTCCATTGTGGATCGTGCAATGCATGTTTGTTTCGTGGATTTCCAAGAAACAACAGCGCCTCCCAGAGTAAAGACATATCCACCAGTGGATTTTGAATCTTTAGTATCTGATATCCAATTGGCATCACAATAACCTTCAAGTACTGCTGGATATCGAGTAAAGTTCAAACCATGATCACGGGTAAATCTTAGATATCTAAGAACCGGAATGATCGCTTTCTAATGGTCTTCTCCGGGGTTACTAGTGTACCTACTCAATTTACTGATAGTATAAGCTATATCAGGACGAGTACAATGCATTAGGTACATTAGGCTTCTAATGATTTGGGAGTATTTTAACTGAGACATCACATCACCTTTATTTTTTGATAAATAAAGACTGATTTCTACAAGTGTTCTAGCTACATTTATATCATCCTTGATAAATTTACCAAGAATTTTCTCAATATAATGTGATTGAGATAATGCATATCCGTCAGATGTTTTTGTAATTTTCATTCCTAATATAACATCAGCGACCCCTATATCTTTCATATCAAATTTTTTGTTCAGCATTTGCTTAGTTGATTTGATCATGTTTTGACTGCTTCCAATGATAAGAATGCCATCCACATAAAGACAAACTATGACATATCCTTGGTTAGTGTTTTTAACATAGACGCACTTGTCACATTCGTTTATCGTAAACCCATTAGGAAGCATAGCATGATCAAATTTTTCATGCCCTTGCTTAGGTGCTTGTTTTAATCCATAAAGAGATTTTACAAGCCGACACACTTTCTTTTCTTTCCCCGGCACTACAAACCCCTCCGGTTGCTCCATATAGATCTCTTCATTTAGATCACCGTTTAAGAAAGTTGTCTTAACATCCATTTGATGTATCTCTAAATTATACAACGCTGCTATGGCAATAAGCATGCGGATGGATGTTATTCTTGTCACAGGAGAATATGTGTCAAAATAGTCCAGACTTTCTTTTTGTCTGTAACCTTTTACTACAAGTCTTGCTTTATACTTGTCTATTGAACCATCTGTTTTTATTTTTCTCTTGAATATCCACTTATATCCAAGAGGTTTAGAACCAGGTAGAATATCCACTAATTCCCAAATATGATTTTGCATAATGGATTCAATTTCATTATTAACAGCATCTTTCCACAAAGGTGCTTCAGGACCTATCATAACTTCCTTAAAGCTTTGAGGTTCATTTTCTAATAGGTATGTCAGAAAATCTGGACCAAAGGATTTTGATGTTATTGCTCTCTTACTTCGTCTTGGTTCATCATCAGTTAAATCCTGCTGGTCGAGACCATTACTAGTCTCTTGTGTTTGATTGTCATTAGTCTCTTGACTTTGTGTATAATCATAAGTTCTTTTCTGTGAACTTAATTCCTGTCCTTTCTTGTAAGGAAAGATATGTTCAAAAAACACAGCATTCCTTGACTCTATAATGGTGTTCACATTTATATCAGGTATTTCTGATTTATAAATCAGAAACCGATATGCACTAGTATTCTGAGCATAACCAATAAACACACAATCCACTGTTTTTGGTTCTATCTTAGTCTTTTTAGGAACATGAACTTCCATCTTTACCAAACACCCCCGCACTTTTAAGTATTTATAGGAAGGTGGTTGACCTTTCCATAATTCATAAGAAGTGCTATTGGTTTTCTTGTGGGGTATTCTGTTAAGAACATAATTAACAGACAATATTGCTTACCCCCATAAGTTCTGCGGTAAATATGAACTTAGTAACATAGCATTCATCATTTCTTTAAGGGTTCTATTTTTCCTTTCAACAATTCCATTTTGCTGTGGAGAATAGGGTGCTGTAGTTTGGTGAATAATGCCATGTTGTGCATAAAATTCATTTAATGGTGCATCATATTCACCACCCCTATCACTTCTAACCATTTTAATGGCTTTTCCAAGTTGATTTTCAACTTCTGTTTTGTAGAGTTTAAACATTTCTAAGGCTTCATCTTTACTTCTAAGTAAGTATACATAACAATATCTTGTGCAATCATCGATAAATGTTATGAAATACTTTTTGCCTCCTCTAGTTTGAATAAATTTAAGATCACATACATCAGTATGAATTAATTCTAGAGGTTCAGTTTTTCTTTCAACCGATTTAAATGGAGCCTTAGTTAGTTTTGCTTCTACACAAATCTCACAATTGTGATTAGGATCAATTTCAAACTTTGGTATATAATCCAAACCAATTAATCTACTCAAAGCATCAAAATTCACATGTCCTAATCTACCATATCATAAATTCGACTCAAGAATATATGCAAAAGATGTGTTATTCTTATTCATAGCAAGTTTTGGTACAACTGTCATTACATTTAATTTGAAGAGGCCATCACTCATATATCTCTTACCAACATACATACCACTCTTTGATAATACAAATTTACCAGACTCAAATACAAGCCTAAAATCATTTTTACTTAACAAAGAGCTAGAAACTAAATTCTTCCGGATGTCTGGTACATGCAGTACGTTGTTGAGGGTAAGTTCCTTCCCTGATGTCATCTTCAAGATCACCTTTCCTTGTCCATCCACAATAGAAGTGGAAGAATTTCCCATGAAAATTTGTTCACTATTTGCAGCCTCATTGTAAGTTGTGAACATTTTCTTATCCGCACAAATGTGACGAGTCGCTCCATTGTCAACCCATAATTCCTTGGGATTTCCAACCAAATTAGCCTCAGACACCATAGCAGAGAGATTGATGTCATTTACCCCGTCAAAAATGTAATCTAATTCTGTCACATTGGCTTGATTGGTGGTCTTCTTGTTTGTACTTCCGCGATCCTTTTTAGGGCGGCGGTAATCAGAAGCTCGATGTTTAGTCTTGCCACAGTTATAGCATTTTCCTTTGAACTTCTTATTGGCATTGTTGTCGCCTTGTTTAGGACAATTTCCAGTAAACTTCATCTTTTTATTATGTGGTTTGTGAACTTGTTCAACCACATTAGCCTTGGACTCAATGGGATTTTTCTCATTCCTCATTTCAGCCTTTCGGTTATCTTCCTCAATTCTCAATCTTACAATCAATTCATCCATGGTCATCTCTTTACATTTATGTTTTAAATAATTTTTGAAATCTTTCCAAGCCGGTGGTAACTTTTCCACTAAAGCAGCGACTTGGAAAGACTCGCTAAGAGACATACCTTTAGAATGAATATCATGCAAAATTATTTGGAAAGTTTGAACTTGAGAAATTACCATTTGGGAGTCTACGATAACGAAATCCAGAAATTTACTGACAACAAATTTCTTTATGCCGGCATCCTCTGTCTTGTATTTTTTCTCCAAAGAATCCCACAATTCTTTTGTTGTTTTCAAAGGGCTATAAACATTATACAGCATGTTGTCAAGGCCATTGAGGATGTAGTTTCTGCACAGAAAATCTGAATATTTCCAAGCATCTACAGCGGTAACAACTTGCCGACCACTTTCATCATCTCTAAGTACTGGAGCCTCTTCACAGAGAAACTGGGCAAAATTTAGAGTTGTAAGATAGAACAGCATTTGCTGTTGCCATCTCTTAAACTTAGTGCCATTAAATTTTTTCAGTTTTTCTCCATGATTTATTGGAACTTGAACATGGTTCTCGATAGGGACCAGAGTCGTTATAACGATCGGATTTGGAATACTACTTTCAACAGCCATTATCTCTGATTACAAAAATCAGGAAAAAATCAAAAAACAAATTAATTTTCTAGTTACTAAAACCAGAAAATAAATTATAACACAAAATAATTTTATTTTCCTTGTTACTAAAACTAGAAAAATAAAATACTACAATAATTTTCTGTAACACAAATTAATATTCTGCACTTGTTAATGACACCAGTATATTACTACTAGTTGTCAAAGAAAATAGACAGTATATTACTACTATCTGTCAAACAGTAACTACTATTAGTTTTTCAACCAGAATATCACTTTGTGAAAACACAGAAAATTAAATACAATGAAGATACCAAAAAATAATCTGTCTTAAGATTGTTGGACAATCTTCACTGTATTCCGTATAGATTAAGTTTGTGTACTTAACAACAAACAAAAAAATAAAGGAAATGAAGGAGAATGTTTGATTACAAAAATCAAACTAGAAATAAAATTAAATAAATAAAAACAGATTTTATTTTGTTACAAAAACAAAAACAAAAACAAAATCTGATATAAATAAATAAAACAGAAAATAAATTAACAACTTACTTAATTAATTTCTTGAACAATATTTTGATCAAGTCCAGTGTTTGATACTGTATCCTTAAGACAGATTCATCCTCTCCACGGTGCTTTCAGAATGTGGACATCTATCTCCCAGGATAAAATGATCAACAACGAATAAATGCAGCATTACAATTTATTTGCACAACGAACACACTTTGTATTTACACTCTTTCTCACAGAAAATGATGCAGCAAAATGCAGAGAGCAGTGGCAGATTTAAGGACGGAAATTAGAGTGCAAATCAAATGAGAGACTTGTCTTATTTATAGATGTAGTGGCACCCTTTTATTTTGAATTGAACAGGTAGCATACCTGTTTAAACAGTTACTGAACATGTTGGGTTTGAATTTGGACTATTTGGGTTCAAATTTAAATTTGGACAAATAAAAACTATATTTGAACAGTTTCGAATCTATACAGAAACCAACCGGGTTTTTTGAAATTTAAACAGATTCAAATCTGTCCAGGTGGGAAAAAACCGAACTCAATTTTGAATTTAATTTTCGAAATTCAAATTCAAAAATTAGAATTTAATTTTAGAAAAATAAAATTCAAATGTTTTTTGCCCAAAAAGATAGGTATTGGACCGGACAAGCCCAACCTCACACCACACACCTGGGCCTGAGCCTAGCCCATCCGACCGACTAGACAGCGGCTTGCGCGTCTGTGGTTATTTTTGGGTCCAATACGTCTAGCCCAATTTGCCCATAACCTCCCTCTCTACAAAACTTGGGTGCCCCTTGGGGCCTACCCCAAGTTCCAACTCCAAGCCTTATTAACCCATTTAAAGTTTCCTACCAAATCAATGTGAGACAAGCCATTATTCAAACCTTTAAGGATTTTCCACCAAAACTCCATTTCCATGGAGCACACTTTGGCTTCAATTTCCAATTCACCCGATAATGGTTTTGAGCAACCAAATATACCACGTAAATTACAACGCGGCATAGAATGCGTTACCACTTTGACCCGCGAAATTCGGCGCATGGATCCCACCTAAAAATTAGACCAAAGTTTAGGAAAAAATCTATTTTTTCAGATTTTCCCAAAACCATTTCTAACAATATCTTGCTCAAAACCTATGATGTGATCCTCACCCACATGAGAATATGTCCGCCGGAGGTAGAGTCCGGAACTTGAACCTTCTATGTCATTTCTGGAGATAATTAGACCGTAGCTTAGTAAGCTTGATTTTAGCCCTGTAATTTTGGCCTTGAGTGTCTTAATCTCAGAGCCAATTTTATACCGAGCTGTGACTTCATTGGTGATACAGGCTGATCTCAGGAGGAAGCTTTGGACACCTCGTCTTTTCCTTGTCTCATCTTTAAATATGAAAGTAACGATGACATCCTCTGCATTGTAAGTCACTTCTCTAATCTCTACAACCAAATTGCGGATAGTATCATGCTTATCTTGTCTTGCATCAGCATCTTTTAAAAAACTCTGAATCTGCCTTAACTCTGTCAAAATATCCTGAACCTCGCCACGCACTCCATGTAACAATCTTGCTTTTTCAATCAACAAATCACCAATCTTCCTTAATGCAAAAGAGACAACGGCCTCAGCCATTTTTGTTTTTTCCAGTACAGAAAGGGGCCAAGAATGAGGTGAACCAATGACCCACAACCTGCAATTTTAAGAGCATCATTTTAAAGTTAATCAGCACAGGACAAATAAAAGGGCATTGAAACTTGTTATAGTAGATAGGAATTCACATATGTCAATTCTAAAATTAAACTGAAATAGACCATGAAGAATCCATGAAAAAACTTTATCGCCCCCTCTCTAATTGTGCCGAATCAGCTAATCTTTAACTTCTGAAACCAACTTTCGCCCACTAATTCTGAAACCAACTTTCGCCCACTAATTCTGAAACCCTCATCCCTTGTGTTCATAGAGCTCTCTTACATCTACAGCATCCTATGATTTCAGTTTCTCTCTTTTGCTGCTCGCCTCTCTTGTGATCCTCATTGCAGGAGATCTTCATTCGTTTCAATCCCATAATCAATAAAAAGCTAAATTCTATTACTAAAACAGTCATTACAGTACAAAAATCATTTTTTGCTCCTGTGAAACATTTGTGAATGGGTAAAGTGATTTTCATCAGCTAAAGGCACTTTCTTCTTTAAAAGTGAATGGGTGCTTGACTGCTCTTCTTAATGGGTTCTAGCCTAGGTTTCCTGGTTGCATCATATAAGAAAACCTAAGATTAGAAATAGATTAAGTGTTATTAGACACTAGACTTCACAAGAGTTTCAAAAGAGGAGTGGCCACAACAAATGAAGCTTTTCCCAACAAAACAAGATATGAAGGTTTTGGCACCTCTATCGACAACAAAAATTGTGAAATCCCCAGAGTTGTGAAATCTCAAGCTAGGAACATAAGCTTTAGTTCTCAGGTTCAGAAGGAATAATTCGAACTCAAATTGTGAACTGAAAGAGTAATTTTTCTGTTGCCCATTAGAGAGAGGACACCAAGAATGAGGCGAACCAATTATGCTTTGCAGAGTCTAAAATTGTAAAGCATCATTTTAAAGTTAAATCAACACTGGACAAATAAGATGGCATTGAAACTTATTATAGAATATATATAATTCTCAAATGAACAATTCTGAAATTAAACTGAAATGGACCATATGCGGACTCAAAACTCCAAACCAATAACCAAATCAGATCAAATGTTATAACTATAATTTAAATACCCATATCAGTTGCAACAAAAATCATAGAAGGATAACTATTAATAGAAGTATTATGATGCAGCTCGAAGTGAAACTCATTTATTTCATTCTAGAAGAGTTGACTCTGCTTTGGGGGTGTTTGGAAACCCAACTTTGAAGCTAAAATAGCCTAAAATACTAAAAAAGTCAAATAGTACCCTAAATTAATAATTTATATTTAAAAAAAAAAAAAAACAAAGCAGCCGGCAGTGGGCAGCCTACACTGGTGGTGTTTGGTCTGGCTTAATTTGGGCAGATTATAGCTTTTGGCTTCTAAAAAGTTACTACAGACTGTTTGGTTGAGCTTAAGGCCAACCACTTGAGCTTCTACAGATTTTTTTCTTACATAAAACAGTTGAAAATCAGAAGCGGCTTGGAGCAGCTTCCGCAACCGGGATTATGCAGAGGGGTGTGGAAATTACTTAAATGCCCTTCAATAATTTGAAGTATTACGAAATTGCCATTATATAAACCACAAAATCACTGTTCATTCTCTCTGAGAGAGAGGAGAGTGGCGATTTCCGGCGAGATTTCCGGCGTTATGAACCAGATCCCTCTCTCTCTCTCCGACGTTGTTTTCTGGCTGTGCTATGAAACCCATCGCGATGAAACCCTTCTTCTCCTCTCCGGTGTCGTGATCTGAAACTCTTCTTCCCTTCCTCTCCAGCGTCGCGATCTGAAACCCTTCTCCTCTTCGGCATCGCGATCGCGATCAACGCTGTCTCTCTCTCTTCGTGATCGCGATCAACGACAAGCTTCTCTCTCTCTCTCTTCGCGATCAACGATTGCAGAAGGCTGCTGGAGTGTGGGATGAGGAGGAGAAGAAGGGCGTGGCCGGCGATGGCTAGGGCTGCCGGCGGTAGGGTTTGGCTAGGACTTCCAGATGCATAATTAACAATTTTTATATTTTATTAATATTAATTCTAATGAATTAATAATAAATTAAAAAAATTAACAATTTTAATATTATTAATTAATATTAACTGTAATGGATTAATAATAAATTAAAAAAATTAACAATTTTTATATTATTAGTTAATATTAATCGTAATGGATTAATAATAAATTAAAAAAATTAACAATTTTTATATTATTAAATAATATTAATTGTAATGGATTAATAAATTAAAAAAATTAACAATTTTTATAGCTTATTTCATAAGATTAATTTATTGAAGCTTTTTTTGATACAGCTGTTATTTATCTTAATAGATTTATTTATTTATCTTAAGATTAATTTTTATAGCTTATTTCATAAGATTATTTATCTTAAGATTAATTCAACAAACACCACCAATTAAATCTATAATCAAAAAAAGCTTCAATAAATTAATTTATTTCATAAGATTTTTTATGTTAAAAAATCTGAAATCATTGTATAAAAATTTATTTTTGTGTAATATTTATTTCATTGTATTATTATTTAAAAATAATAGGGTTATGTTAATTTGGTGTTGGAATGATCTCTTAATATGTAATTAATAGCAAAAAGTCTAGAAAAATTCAATTTACAACTAACAAGGGTAAAAAGACATTTACACAGGAAAAAGCTACTTCACAGCTTATTTAACAAACACTACTCAGCAACTTAAATCTATAATCCAATAGCTACACCAAACAGATTAACAGCTTCTGATTAAAGTCATAATCTATAATCTGTTAAGCTATAAGCTATATCCTGTTTTAACAGCTACACCAAACGGCCCCACTGTCATGTTGACAATGTAGTGCCAGCCCACTTCCACAAGCTAAAATGATAATTTTGCCCCTGTAGACCAATTTTGGAAAAAGTGAGATTAGGGACAAATTTGTCATTTTAACCTCAAACATCATTTCAAACACATTTTTCAATAACTCAAATAAAAATCAATCATATCTTCCCAAACACAATAAAAATCCATCATATTTTCCCAAACATAAAAACTAAAATAGCCTACTGTATGAAAGGTTTCAAGAATGTTGTTGAAAAATTCGAAGATCTTCGAAGATCTTTGAAGAAAACTCGAATTCTCTAAAAATGATGAGAGGCTTAGATTCTTCAACAGTCACAACTAAGAACACAATAGTAAAGAGATTATGGAGATAAGAGATTGGGTGAAGAAGAAGGCAAAATAGTTAGAGAGAGAATAATGGCAAGGCTCTTCCATAGATCTCCCACTTTCACTCTCAAGGTAGATAATGGAGAAGGGAAATTAGCTCTTTCCCAAGAGTTGTCTTTCCAAAATCCACCCATTGTAAAACTATGGGTAGATGTTATTTATAGGCACTTCATGATGTAGGATGGAGCCCATGTGCAAGGCACATGGGAAATATTCTCTCTAACCACCTTGTCTGAGGAGGTGACTTCTCTGAGGATGAAGAAAACCCTGAAGAGGAGATCAAGCTCTCGGCAAACCCTTCTTCTTAGCCACACCTAACCAATGATCCCAATCATTCCAAAGGGTCAGGGGTAGTCCAAGAGGACACCCTGCCGTAGAAGGGTCAAGAGTAGTTCAAGAGAACGCCCTGCCGCAAGTATTGCCGAGTCTTAGGGACTCTCTAGATCGTGCCACTTCGACTCGGGTATAAGCTAGTTTAACCGAAGAGTGAATTTATCTCCACTCATCGTCCTCGGGATTAAGTCCTTTGTTCGGACTTCGTCACATCCATGGTTTTGGTGCGTAGATCCCGGAAAGCTCCAAGCCCTCAAGTATTCTGGGACTCATTAACGGAGCAACTTCTAGATTGCGTTAGAATCTGTTCGAAGTTAAGTGCTTCGGATCTTTAGATTCGTGGATCCGAACCCTTTCGAGTCCAAGCTCAAATATGTTTCTAGGTTCGTGGTTCCGAACCTTTTCAAGACTAAGCTAATACCTCAGAGAATGGATCTCTTCCAAGGGTTTTATCTCTTTTGAAAGCAATGGTTAACCTTCTCAGATGCCCGTATGATCTGGGCCTCATCGGATGGGCTTGTTGGACTCTCTTTAGAGATATATGCTTGATGGGTCTTCTTCGGCCCAATTTGTTGGCTTTCTTATAGGCCTGTTCCATAAAATTCACTTGCCCATTTGGCAATAATTTCTCCAAGCTCACTAATTTTTGGGTTTTCCAATTGGGTTTCGAATGGGCCCAATTAATTAGTGGGCTCAAGTTAACCCGTCTTACTTTTTACCCCTTGCATGTATGAGAAATTTTGAATTTCTCAAACATGCATATTTTCACTTATTCAGCCATGCTTCGTTTCATTTCCTTGGGCATGTGTTATTACGCTAGTTTGAAATCTTAAAAAATTGTTTAGAATTTCATCATTCCGACCTCGTAGTTGCATCCAAAACGGTCCGTTTAGTTAGGATCAACCTTCGCTGCATTTTCGAGAGCCTTACTGAAATACTTTCTCGAGAGGTGGGCCACACCATAATTATCTAAAAATTCGGGGCCAAATTACAATTTTCAAAATATTAGGAAACATTTCACCAATACTAAGGAATATCTGCCTTCATCATGCTGTGTCAGCCTTGTGTTATGTTTCTCTCAAATAAATATTTGAACACTTGGTTTTGATGAAATGTGTAGATATTATGCCCTAGATGCACTGGATAATTCCTTTTGTATTATCTGGGCCCACACAACTTCTCTTCATTATTTTGATTTCAGATTTTTTCAAATCCTCACTATTCACCAATCCAAACTTTTCTCCTCAAAGTCAAAAGAAAATCAACTAACAGAAGACCCAATCGATTTCTCTCTCTAAAAAATTGGAAACCCACTATTCTTCTTTCTTGAAATTGGAAACTCATTATACACGAGTTGTGTTTACAATTATCTATATATGTGAATTGTGATTTTTAAATGTCTTTCTTCTTTTTTTTTTTTTTTTAAATGTCTTCTTCTTTTTTTATTATATTAAAGTTTAATATTTTGATAATAATCATATGTATTGGACTTTTCAAGGAATTTTTTTTATGCTTGTTCTTAATGCATTAAAGTGTTATTATGAGAGATAATAATCATATGTGTTGGACTTTTAAAGGAATTTTTTTTATGCTTGTTCTTAATGCATTAAAGTGTTATTATGAGGGATAATAATCATATATGTTGGACTTTTCAAGGAATTCATATGTGTTGGACTTTTCAAGAAATTTTTTTTTATGCTTGTTCTTAATGCATTAAAGTGTTATTATGAGGGTAAGGTTTGGAGGTTGGAAGAAGTTAATAAATGCTAATTTAGATTGAGATATTGGAGCTCCTACAAGGCTTGGGGTTAGAACCCCCTTTTTCCTAATTATAATGGGAAAATTATGCAAATAGTTCCTATACTTTACACGATGTGTCAATTTGGTCAATGTAATTTCAATCTGCTCGATTTTGCCCCTTAATTTAACGGATTGTGTCATTTTAGTCCAATAAATAACAGTTATTAAGTTAATTTAACGGAAAGTCAACAATGTGTCAATTTGGTCCCTGTATTTTCCACAATGTGTCAATTTAGTCCCTGTCAAAATTGAGAAAATTGAAACTATAGGGACCAAATTGACACATCGTGTAAAGTACAGGGACCAAATTGACACATTATTTGACCTTCTGTTAAATTAATTTAACAACTGTTATTTATTGGACTAAAATGACACAATCCGTTAAATTAAGGGGTAAAATCAAGCAAATGGAAACTACAAGGACCAAATTGATACACCGTGTAAAGTATAGGGACTATTTGCATAATTTACCCAATTATAATTATAATAATAATAGTGTTTCACCCGTGCTATGCATGGGTTGTGTTTATAATTATTTGTATATATGTGAATTACAATTTTTAAATATCTTATTTTATTTTTTATTTTTTTGCACACAGAAAAGAGAAATATAACAAATATAGCATATCTTCAGTCAATTATTCTTTTATTCAAAATTTAAAAACAATGTATGGGCAAAATTTATAACTAAATTAAGGAAAAATTGATTCCTAACAACATTTTTTTACTTCTATATAAATATTTAAAAAAAATAAACATGAAAAAGGTAGTCAATATAATATTATACATTAAGTAAAAAAAATATGATTAGCAATTATGCTTACATAAATTTACTATAGTTTTAATTTCAAATTTAAAAAAAAAAAAAACTATTTTAAAAGCATTTTATTTAGCTAGTACTAAATAGATTTTTCTTAGCAAAAAGAAAAGTTATAAAATTTTGTTGCAAATTTTCAAATGTCTATTGTTAAACATTCTATTCTACTTGCTTGTTTGTTTACTTGCTTGCTTTGAGAGTTTTGATCTTTGATCTTTACTCCACATTCATCGTATTGTTTTATTTATTTTTCTTCTTCTTACTTGATTTTCTCATGATACTTCTTTCATAATACATCTCCGAGTGTATTAGTGAAAATATCATATACTTAAAATGCACAAAATTACAATAGATAGAAAAAAAGAAGTAAGTAATTGTCCAAAACTAAAATTACTTTAAGAAAAAATAAAAAATAAAAACAAAAATGAAATTGTTTGAAATAGAAAATGATTTACTTATTTATTTATTAATTTTTAAAAATAAACTTTTACAGAAAACAAAGAAAACTATATAAAAAAAGTACAAAAATCAAACATAAAATATAATACAAAAATAAATGAATTATACGATTTTCAAGAAGTCAGACTCACAAATAAATTTTGTAAAATCTTATCTATTCATGTACTTTTTGTGTTTATTTTTTGTATTTTTAATCCCAATAATGACATTGAAATAGTCTACACTTCTTGCATTAGGTCCATCTAATAGTTTTAGCAAACACAGATGTAATAAATTTCATAACACAAAACACAAATAATTGTGAGACAAAATATCTAAAAAAATAAAAGTAACATCCAATGATGATGTAAAAGCACACTTGACGTTTTAATTGGAAGTATAACCAGATAAATCGCCATAGAAAAGGAAGACAACCTTTATTTTTCATCACAATAATTACGTATCTCAATATATAATTTTAATGTCGGTCACTCTTCCACACGTCCAATTCTCTATCAATATTAAAATGAATGCATGAACCAAAAAAAAAAAAAAAAAACTTGAGAAAACAAAGAAATGTAGTTTGAGATCTTTCAATTGTTGAATTCTATTAATTAATAGTTATTAGGCTTCAATGGTCGGGCTTTTAATATTTGTTATCCGTTAAAGTTGAGTTCTTTGATTTCATTTATATTCACTTGATAATTTGAGGGTGGACACGTGTCAAGCTTTTATAGAAACACTTGGCTCATTTTTTGAACATTATTAATGAAATGCATAGTGTAATTTTTTTTTCTATTTTTTTTTTTTTTGCAATTGCAACCTGTTATTTTTTAATAAGAATTTATATTTGTTTTAAATATTTTTTTAATATACAAATTATTTGTTTTTAGTTTTTTATAAAAATAATTTAACAATCTCATCACCAAACATAGTGTATGGGAGAAGTTGAAAAGGATGTGACAGTACGTATGAGAGAAGTAAAAAATGCTTGAGAAATTTAGCCAAAACTCCTTCATTGGACCCTGTTTAGTAAAAATGACAGCCCAATTTATTTTACTTCATAAATCCTTGAGGAGAAAAATACATAATTGAGCAAGAACAAAGTAAAATATCCTTTTTTTTTTTTTTCTTTGGACAATATTGCCAAAGTAACATGTTACTGTAAATCAGAGTAACATGTTACTGTTAGACAAAATAACATGTTACCGTGAGACATAATAATATGTTACTGTCAAACAGAGTAACTATCAAACAGAGTAACATGTTACTGTTACTGTTTACATCAATTTCAACAGTAATCAATTTTTTTAATAAAGAATTTCATAGTCAACATGGATCTTAGTTGATAGATCTTGATGAGAGAATTCTAAAAATACTAATTTTATTACAAACTGACATCTACATAAAAAGTTATATTATATTAAAATTTAATATTTTGATACTAATTATATGTGTTAGAATTTTCAAGGAATTTTGTTTATGTTGGTCTTTAATGCATTAAAATTTAATTATGAGGGAGTTTTGATCAAATCTTCCAAAAGGCATGGGGATTGAGAGAAATTAATAAATGCTGAGATTTTTTTTTAATTCAAAAAATTAGAAAATTAAGATTGGAATATTGATGATCTCACAAAGTTTATGGATTAAAAACCCTCTTTTTCTTATATAATATATAGATATGTATATGCACATAGAATAATTTATATATATGCACATAGAATAATTGAGAGACCACATAATCACATAACTTTTTTTTTCTTTTCTTTTTTTTTCTTTTTTTTTGGCTCCAAGCCAAGGACAAAAACCATTGTCCTCATCCCTATTCTAGCAGAGTGTGAACCCATTTCTTTGCTTTCTTTTTGTTTAAACTCCATTTTCCCTCCGCTGTAAGTTGAGAAAACGGTGACCTAGGATTAAAATTGGGTTTTTTACTGGCCGGTCCTGAGTTTTGCACTTATTACTCTCTTAGTCCTGAGGTTTTATCTTGTGTACCAACAGGTCCTGAGACTTTTTTTTTTGTACCGTTTTACCCCTCTCGTGTTCTGGCGCGTTTCTGTTTGGATTTTCCATCAAAATATTCTGTTTGTGGTTTGGATTTCTGTGGAACTTCCCGATTTGGTAATGTATTATTGTGGAGCTTCGTGATTTCTGATTTCGCGGTTGGTGTGTCTTTGCGATTTGCGATTTCGTGTTTAGTGTGTTTTTTGCGATTTGTGATTTGCGATTGCGTGCTTGGTGATTGTTGTTATTTGTGATTTGGCGTTTGGTGTTTAAATATAAATCTAAAATTCAATCAACAAATACATATCTCAAAACTTTCAATATCATGATGAAAACACAAATTCAACCGCAACAGAAACAACAGAGCAACAACAATTTCACCACAAAATCAAAATCACAAAATCAATTTAAAAAGAAACAAAACATTGAAATTGAAATCAAAATCAAACAAACCAGTCGACC
>JAPPVO010008079.1:0-19914 GCA_030407325.1 Camellia japonica
AACCAGAGAACTTGCAAAGGAGAGGATCATTGCCCATCTGAACAGACTGTATTCAGAATTAAATCAGAGAGAAGGAGATATGACCTGCCTTATAAATGTGTATTAATTAATTATTATTTATAATAGTACATCTATACTATATATTAAGCAAAAAGAAGTTTTTAACCCTAAGGCCTGTGGAAGTTCCAATCTTCTAATCCTAATTTTCTAATTTTTGATTTAAAAAAAAAAAAAAATCAACATTTATTGACTTCTCCAACCCAATCTCAACAATTTATTGACTTTTCCCAACCCACAATCTCTTTTGACTTCTCTCATAATTATTACAACACCTTTTCAATTTCTCTCCATAAACTATGGTTACACACAAAAATAAAAATAAAAAAAGATAAGAATTAACTATAGATCTCAAAAAGATATAACATCTAAATTTGAATTATGATTTAATAATATAATTATTTTTTTTTATGTATATCTATCAAAAATTTTAAATCACTTAGTGGGACAAATTATATCAATTTTCCAAAATTATTGATTTTAATTTACAAAATAGATTAAAAAAAATTATTGACTGATTTATTTATTTAATAACAAAATATTTCATAATCTCTCTCTCCTAATCTCTCTCAACAAATTTTCAAAAAAAAAATATTAAAACTTGCATTCATTTTCTCTTCCCCAAAAAATCAAATAGGAGCTCCAATCTCCTAATCCTAATTTTCTGATTTTTTGATTTTAAAAAAAAAAAAACCTCAGCATTTATTGATTTCTCCCAACCCAACCTCAGCATTTATTGACTTTTCCCAACCCAACCTCAGCATTTTTTGACTTCTCTCATAATATTTGCAACACCCTTTTCAATTTCTCCCATACACTATGGTTACACACAAAAATTAAAAAAAAAGATAAGAATTTAGTTATAGATCTCAAAAAAATATAACATCTAAATTTGAATTGTGATTTAACAATATAATTATGTATTTTTTTTTATGTATATCTATCAAAATTTTAAATCACTTAATGGGACAAATTAATCAATTTTCCAAAATTATTGATTTTTATTTTACAAAATAGATTAAAAAAAACTATTGACTGATTTATTTATTTAATAACAAAATATTTCATAATCTCTCCCTCCTAATCTCTCTCACAAATTTTCAAAAAAAAAATATTAAAACTTGCATTCATTTTCTCTTCCCCAAAAAATCAGATAATATTTTCTATTAAAGTTGTAGATATCTACCTATATTTTATATATTAATAATACATAACAAAAAAAACTAAAAAACTAAAAAAAATCTTAAAGTTTATCTAAATAAATTTTAAATCAATAAAACTCACATGTCTATCACATATCTAACTCACATCATAACTTACCAAATAATAATAATTAAAAACAAATGGAAACTACAGATAAATTAAATTTAAAAAAAAAAAAAAGATACCCACAACTCCATCTTAAATTGAATAAAAAAAAAATCCCCAAATAGAAACCACACAAAAATAAAAATAAAAATAAAAATAAAAATATATATCTATCTATCTATCTATATCCTATACTATATATAAAGCAAAATGGGGTTTTTAACCCCCAAGGCCTATGGAGCTTCAGCATCCCAATCTGAATTTTTTTAATTTTTTATTTAAAAAAAAAAAACTCAGCATTTATTGATTTGGTCAAAATCCCCTGATCAGCATTTATTAACTTTTTTCAATCCACATATCTTTCCAACATGCCTGCAATTATTGATTTGGTCAAATCCCATGATCAGCATTTAAATCCCCTCATATAAATAATTATAGATACAATTCGTGTATAGTTACTGCAATACCCTTTTCAACTTCCCCCATACACTATGGTTTGTAATAAGAAAAAATCTTAAAAAACATAATTTATATATTAAAAAAAATCTAAATAAATATAAATATCTATTATCACTCGTGCGTAGCACGGGTGATAGGCTAGTACCTATAATTAATGGAGTTTATTACGCCACGTGAAAAAATGAAGAGAAAACCGTATAAACAGGCGACAGTTTAGGATTATAGTACCCCTCAGATCCACTTTTCTTCCGTTTTATACACCTAGAAATGGACACAAAGTCACCTAAAATAAATTAAATATGAAACAATTAAATTTGATAATCACAGTTATTTAAAATAATTAGATAATAATTACACGTTGAAAGGTGTTTTGGTAAAAAAAAAATTATGTCACATCTACACCAATTTAAGAGTTAGTTATAATATAGTAAACATAGATATTTGGAAATTGAATGATTGAGATTCAATTAATTATTAGATTAATCAAAATTAAATATTCAAAAGTCTACAACAAACAAAAATTTTAGGACCCAAAATTTCATCTCCAAATTAAAAATTTTATTGTAAAAAACATTGGGGAATTATTAGTGTCGCGACTAGTCTGTGTCGTTTTTGCCAAAAAAGTCAAAAAAAAGTTTTCAATTAAATTGTAAAAATATCACTAATAAATAATTTGGTTCTTAAAAATTTATTTTTTGAGACAATTTTTTTTATCCCAAATGGATATAGTAAATCATCACTAAATGTCCAATTTGGTTACTAAAAATATAAAAATAATTATTCATCCCCTTAATTTTGCTCCCTTAATTCCACCATCAATGATGTAGAATTAGGAAGGCTAAAGTGGAAGAGGAGTGCAGGACCGCTTCACATGGGGGTGAGCCATGTCATTAGAGGTGGAATTGGGGGGACAAAATCAGGGGATGTAGCACCACTCAAAATATAATAATGAAACTTTTAGCAAAAAAAAATAGTCTCTAAAAAATAATTTTGTCCCTATATTTTTATCTCTAAAACATTAATTGGTGTTGTTGTGGGCCCTATTTGATTCGGCAATTATATTGACACTAAAATATGATTGAAACTATTAATCCATTAACTAACATTCCATTGTTTAGTTACAATTTTTGTTATTGAGATTTAGATTAGATTTCGATTGACATTTTATCCAACAAAATGAAAGAATTTTTTTTTTAAACTACAACTAATAATGCAAAATAAACATATAATGAAAGAAATGATATATTTTCATATCCATTGCCAAAACAAACGTGGATAGGATATACTTATTTATCTCATTAGTGTAATGGATAATCAATCATATACTAATCTCTTTAAATATTAAATTCCCATTAAACTTATTAAAACTACTAATGAAATAGATGTTTTGGACCCACAAAACCAACCCAAGTGATGTGTCATAAGTCACATCATTTGAGAATCCACTAAAATAAAATTATTCAATGAGTACTATTATGTTATTAATGTTGTATTTGGTAGAGGAATTGGAGGATAGATTTGAAAGAGAAAGGAATGGAAAAGGTAAGTAAATGTGAATAAAAATATTTACATTTTACTTAATTTCACATACCTTTTTTTGTTTTCCTTTTCAAATTCTTTTTCAAATTTCCTAATCAAACATAGCATAAATATTAATTTTGGGTTCCAAAATTGGTGAGACGTTACTACTAATCAAATTTGATTAGTACCTAAAAAGACAAGCATTAACCAACAAGCATCAACCCACGAAAACCCTTTAAAAAAAAAAAAAAAAAGACGCTTTTAAATCATCGCCCACCCATTAACACAATAAGACCACACCACATAGCAAACCAATACAGAGGAATACTTTTCACAAAATATTGATTTCAAATTTAAAAACGATTTAAAGAAGCCTTAAAACTTACTACAATCTAATTGGACGAAATAAAAAATATTATAGGTCTCAAATTTTCTACTAAAAGAATGATTAAATGTCTTGCATGAGTGTGGGTTCACAAAATTATTACAATCTAATTGGACGAAAATGAAAAATATTACAGGTTTCAAATTTTCTACCAAATGAATGACTAAATATCATGTGAGGTTTTACTACACTCATATGAGACATTTAGTTATTAATTTGATAAAAAAATTTAATATCTCTACATTACTCGTACAAAATTCCTTTTAATAGAGAAGACCCCGAATGAATTTTAATTAAAGTGATGGGTAAGTTGTTATGCAAAAATTTGGGTACAACTTTTTTAAAGTTAAGTGCGAAGTGCATCATGCACGATTTAAATTAAATTCTGTGCAGCATAGGCATGATGTTGGTAGGTCCACGTTATTAGAGATTTCGTTGTATAATTCTTTTGATTGGGCCTGGAGAGGTTTATTTCTGAGCTCATGTCTTAACTTAATTATTTTGGCCCAATGTTCAATTATTTAAATATTAGACACCATTTTGGGCTCATTTAATTTATTTTGCCCAAATATAATTCGTAACTCATTTTTTTCCAAAATTTTGGATTTAATTTGAAAATAGAAAGGTAAGTATACACTCACTTACATTTCAAATGGAAAATTATAGAATGTTCTGGATTATCACGTATTCATTTTCTTTATCCAATTATTATTTATAATATCCTCATATTTTCTAATCATCTAACACAATACTATAAAACTCTGTTGGAACAAATCTTCTGTGTAAATAAAATAACTTGAAATAATTCAAACAAAATAAATAAAACTTACAGAATTATTTGTTGAACCGAATATAAATAATTAAAGACCAGTCGAGTGTGAGACACTCTGTCCTTAAGATAGATTCACCCCGCTATGGTACTGTTGCGGTTGAGTGGCGTCTATCTCCCAGGATACAATGATTTTCACAAAATGTAGTAGTACTCCAAACAATTTGTCGGGCGAACCAACCTATGTTTACTCTCTCTGAATATTTATTCTTAAAATTATATATGAAGAGTAATGCACTACAAAAGAAATTTGGACAGCAAAGAGACAAAGATTTCAGACTGAATTTTCGGATGAAAATTGGATTATCAAGACTCAATATTCGGGCGTCTTGAATGCTGGATTTATGGCTGTATATATAGGAAAAAATCTCTACCCCGAACAGGTTCCAAAAAGTGAATAAACAGATGCAACTATTGATTCAAACAATTCCTGACCGTTGGTGCAAGAACACTAATATTCAAACAATGAAAAAGTGAACTGTTGGTGGACCAAGTCAAACCTGTTGCCACTTTATTTATTTAAACTATTGAAATATTATATATATATATATATTATATATTAAACTATTTGAATATATATATTAAACTATTCGAATAGTTTAATAAATAAAGGAAGAGGTACAAACTTTAGGAAACCAATTAGGAACTTAAAATTTGAATTTAGAATTAAATTAAATTTCCACAATAATTTTTTATTGAAAAAATTCAAATGAATTTTATCTAAAAAATTAATGTTAGACCCGAAAACGACGTCAACTTCCCATTCACTCATAAATGGTTTTGACGTTCCGTCTTCACCATGTGACTTGCCACGCAGCAAGAAACACTTCACCTCTTCGGACCCACCCCAAAAGACGTTTGGGGCTCACTCAAATTTGGGCTCAAAAATATGCTTATATTAAACCATTTTTCTAACAATATCACGTGTCTATATTCCGGAATTACTGAATAATTATCCTTTTCAAACACACATTCATAGAGAGTGAGTACGTGGGGGAGCGAGAAGAACCATCTCACGAGGAGGAGGATGCCTACGGCGATGAGCTGAGTAGGTTCCTCTTTGGTGAGGAGGATACTATGGGATAGGGGTTTTGCACTCTTTCTCTATTTGTATTGACATAAAATATTTTTAATATTTTACTAATTTTTTGTTGTTTAGTTGAACAAAAAATATTTTTATATCATTTTTTTAAAAATGACTTACCTTTCAAAATTTCCTAAGTTAATTTTTACGAAGTTGACTCTCACTCACTACATTTTCAACACATTTAGTTTTTTCAAATACATATCTTAACTCTCTAAAAAATTATAAATAACACTTTATTGAATCAAAATTTCTATTGTAGATAATAAAATATTTTTGTTTCAAGTGTCAACTAAATACCGAAAAATAAAAACAAAAACAAAAATAGTTTTTTTGTATAAAATATTTTACATTGAAACAAATGAAACCTAGACACATTTGATTGTAAGAACCACTTGGGGATCCTTCAGGGAGATTGTTTTGTGGTAGTTACCATGCTTTTGCTTGGGTCCAGTTGCTATTATATTTATTTTGAGAGTGTTGCATTGTCAAGTGTCATGTCTTTATTGGTGAATTTGCATCAACAACTATCATTTCTTTAAGCAATTTGGTTCGTAACTTATTCATAACACTGGACGAGGAAAGCTTATGAACACTTAGATTGAATCTTGGAGTTGCAACACTCCGTCTGTATCTTCACGGGTGGAGAAATCACATTTTTACAACAGTAACTGCATGCCTTTCAGTCTCACGGAGTCACGGCCATATTTTGTTACTTCACTTTTTTGTATTATTACATGTTTTCTCATAAGCTTGCTTCATCATTTGTAATTGTATCACATGTACATTTCTTTGTATTAAATTATTATTTGTTTATCTAATATGCACTTATTTGTAGTCAATGATACATTCATAATTAATCTCATCTATACATTTCAAATTGAATCATTTTCTATGCATTTTTTTTTTAGAAATGTATTATTGCTCAATAAAAATTCTAACATTACAAATAATAACTGTCTATATATGCATGTGTATATATGTGTGAATGGATAGAATAACAAGAGGTATATTTTGGTAATTTAATGAACAACTCAAGGAAAAATTAGATTAGAAAGAGATTGCAACTATGCAGAGATGGTTAAATCATTAGGTCACTTAACCCATCACCTGAAGCCTATAAAAAAAAAAAAATTTTATAAAAAAATGATCATTGAAAGCCTCAATTTTTCAAAAACTCAATAAAATAATGTCTTATTTTGATATTTACCCTCAAGTTTCACCGAGCAGCTATGGAAACATGAATGGAGTAGAGGCGTTGATCTTGCACGCCAACCAAAACAAAAATAATCATGCTAACAGTCATTCATATTATATGCTTTCTGTGCTTTTTTGTTTATTTAGATTTCGTTTGGAAATATGTTATTTTAGTAATTTTTTTATTTTTAACTAAAATATAAAGTAAAAAAACTAAGTTTATTTGGGATTTTTTTTTTTTTATGAAAAAATATATAAAAAGTAAAGAGAAAATAGAATTTTTGATCTTTTTATATAATTGATGATTTTTTATTTTTTTTATTAATTTTTTGATTTTTAAATTAAAACGAAAAGTTCCAAGACAAGGCTTTAACTAAACTTTGAACTTTGAAGATCTCCTATCTCTCATGTAAACGCCACCTACGGAGCAAGGATTCTCTCCTTGCATTTCCTACTTCACTTCCTTCTTGCAATGGTCAATATTCTTTTTAAGAGAATTTAATGGTGTAGATCCTTCCAAAAAAATTATTTTTTAATTTTTAATAAAGTAATTTGAACCATTAGATTCTTTTAAGATGAATCTTGACCATTGCAAGGAGGAAGTGAAGTAGGGAATACAAGGAGAGGATCCTTGCTCGCCACCTACGTGCATTTGCTCCTTTTGCTGTTCATTCACAAATCCCGTGTCTTTTAGTAACTGCCTACTGCTAAGCTTTCTTATCTTTTCTATCATGTAATATCAACATCTGACATGGTGTGAACATTGTTACAATATTGAAAATTTTATGAACCTTATCTATTTATTTTTTATATACCTAAATTAGATATTATTTTGACAACTTTATATAGAATTTGTATAAAGAATAATGTGTTTTATTTCCAATATATAAAAAAACGTCTACCGTTATTTTGATCATTTCAAGAATATCATTACGCATCATTTTTATTGTGTTTTTTTTTTTATTTATAACTTTCCTTATCATAAATGGAAGATTAGTCCCAAGATAAGGAAACTTTAAGTTACGCATGACCTAAAAAAAGCAACAAAAGGCAACGTATTGTGATTTTCCAGTTTCGGCGCTTCTACCATTTTTTTTTTTTTTTTTTCAGTTACGAGAACATGCATTCATATCCTCTATAAATGCCTCTCAACTAATTGAAAACCTCTTCAACTCCTAAACTCATCTCTCTCTCTCTCCTCCACCATGATGAAATCTCTTCCAGTTCTCACATTTCTCTCACCATCTTCTTCTTCTTCCATCAATCATCATCAATCAACTCTTCCAATCCCATATAATGTATTGAATTTGGGAGCTAAGCCCGACGGCAAGACCGACTCAACCAAGTCCTTCCTGAGTGCATGGGCTTTAGCCTGTGGTTCGGCACAGCCAGCCACAATTTATGTGCCGCCAGGAAGGTACTTAATTGGCAGACCAGCAAACTTTGGAGGACGATGCAAAAATAGTTCTATAACTATTCGTATTGATGGCACGCTCGCCGCTCCGTCCAATTACAATGTTTTAGGAAATGCCGGAAACTGGCTTCTGTTTGATGGAGTCAATGGAGTTTCTATAGTTGGTGGAGTGCTTGACGGACAGGGGGCTTCCCTTTGGGCTTGCAAGGCTTCTGGCAAGACTTGCCCCGATGGAGCTACGGTAGGTTAAGGGATTGTTTGGGAATTGATAGTTTTAGTCAATTTTTAATTTTTATAAAAAAGCATGCACAAAATAAGAAGAGTAGATTGACTTTATTTTAGCCAATTACCAAACATGCTTAGGTCTCATTTGAAAACGTTATTTTGATAATTTTTTAATTTTGTAAAAAAAAATATATTTTTTGATTTTGTACAAAAAGATATATAAAAAAATAAAGAAAATAGTATAACAATTTATAATTATTTTTTGATTTTTTAACTAAAATATTTAATCACAAACGAGACAGTAGATAACAAAACTGTCCATATCTTATGAGATATGACTACCGAACATATTGTGGTACAAGTGTCGACTACTTAACCCATCCATGGTATGCCAAATGTTTTTGGGTATGACTTGGGTACAGGAAGAGTGCAGCTCGAGTATGAAATGTGTATATTTCAAGTGTTTCATGGGAATTTGGGACATAAAGGTGAATTTCATCACCAAGGCATCATCCTAGTTGGTAAGGAAATATGTTTTTCTCCCTATTGATCAGGATTTGAATCATTTACTATTCAAGTAGAAGTCTAATGATTTAGGTAGATCGGTTAGCTTCCCTCAATTTGACTTGTAAGGATGGATTCTAAGAATCCTGCCTTGGAAGTGTTTTGGGTATATATTTATAAAAAAAAATGAATTTCTTTTAAATTTCAAGGTACTTGAATAATTATAATGTACTTATTATTTTTAAAAACTTAAAAAATATATGAGTCTCTGTAATTAAAAAAAAAATAAAAATAAAAAATTGATTCATCTCTTCATTTTACATTCTCAAATGTGGAATTAGAATATTAAAGATGAAAGAAGGAGTGTGAGACCACTTCGTATAGGTGAGTCACATCATTGAGAGTGAAATTTGGGACCATAATTAGGGAATGTAATGGGACTCTTATATGTTATATATTATTATAAATTATAAAAAAAAAATTTATGAACATATTAAATCTTACTTGAAAAATTCGTTTGGTTTAGTTTTTGAATCATGATTTGAGTTTTGAGATGAATTTTGAGTTTTTGAAAAAAGAAAATTAATTTGATTATGAGTTTTGAAAAGAATTTTGAGTTATATTTTGAAATTTTTTAGATTTATTTTTTTAAATATTTAAATTTTCTTAATTATATTTTTTAGGGTAAATATTTTTAAATTTTTTGAATGTTATTTATTTATTTTTTTAAATATTTAATTTTTTTGAATTTTAAATAATTTTGAATCACCTATATATCTAAATCATAAACAAATTATTTGACCAATACTTAAAAAAATAACAAAATATTTTATTCGATCAAATAAAAAATAATTTTCTCTAAAAATAAAAAATTCAAAAAAAAAATAAAAAGTTATTTTAAAGAACAAATTTTTTTTTGAATTTTTTTTTAAAATAAAGTTTTGAAAAAAGTTTGGTTATGAATTTTGAAAAGAGTTTTTGAATTGAGTTTTGAATTGTGTGTTTGATTATGAATTTTGAATTTTTTTTTATCCAAATCATTATTTAAGTTTTAAACCAAACGCTAGCTATGTTTTGATTTACGGACAACACCACCTTAAAATCAAGGATCAAGCAATGACAACATGAACCCTCTTTTGACAATGAGAATTGTTCATCTTATATTACAATGCATAGATTGTTAACTCATTATGAAGAAAAAAAAAAAAAAAAGAATAATTCAATAATCATAATTACATAAATTCATAATATTTGTGTTTAAAAAACATTGACTAACTAGTTCACAAAACATGCAGACACTGAATTTTACAAACTCAAACAACATCTTAATCAGCGGACTGACTTCAATAAACAGTCAATTGTTTCACATATTGATTAATGGCTGCCACAACGTGAAGCTACAAGGAGTGAAAGTCTCAGCCTCAGGCAATAGCCCCAACACGGACGGTATTCACATGCAATTATCATCGGGTGTCACCATCTTCAACTCCAAGATCAGTACAGGAGATGATTGTGTGTCCATCGGTGCTAGCACTACTAACTTATGGATTGAGAATGTGGCTTGTGGTCCTGGCCATGGTATGAGGTACCAAATATAATTTTTATTTATTTATTTATTTACAATTTATTGCTTTCAACTTAAAATATTTTCTATTAAAACTATTTTTTTAAATAATTATATTTGTAGATCATAGTCATTTTGTTCTTATCAATTAGTTCGATTTTGATTTTGAAATTTATGATTTGGTCTAATTGATTAGGCCAATTAGTGTCTTTTATAAAATTACATACATGAGCCATACGTTTTAAGAGCGAAATTATAAACTTACTTGAGTTAATGAATTAACCTCAACTAACTTAGTAACTATTTTTCATCAAAATCTCTAACTGGCGTTATCAATTAGACTAAATTGACACAAAATTCAAAATTAATGGTCAAAATTTATCCTAAGTGAAAGTGTAAAAACAAAATGACAAAATGCAATGACTATAGGTGTAATTTGCGCAAATTTTTTTTCATAAAATGTTTTCTTATATTTGGTTGCTAACTTTGAAATTTATGTGTTGGTGATGGTAAGGTGGTGACGGTAGTGTTAGTAGTGGGATGGTGGAAGTAGAGATGATAAAACTCATCTTTTTCACATGTTAAAAGTAAAAACTATTTTTTATTAAATTAAAGTTATTTTTTGTTGACCATAAAAAAACAAATTAAAAAAAAACATTTTCTATTATACAAAACACTTAAAAATGTGAAAACATTATTTACCTAAACAAATAGAGCACTAGTTACAATTTTTTGATATCTATACTCTTAGTAAAAATTGAACTTGGTGTCTGATTAAGGCTGAAATGTATATCATTGAGGCCGTTAATTACAATCTCTTAACTTCACTTGCTGGTCAAACCGTATATTTTATGTGTGTTGAATGTCAATCAGGTTGTACATCGTCGGAGCATAAAATGGGCAAAAAGACAAAATTAGGACAGAGTTGACTTTTTCTGGAAAAGTCAAACCGATATTTTAAACCTGTTTGGAAGTGAGTAGAAGTATAAAAAGAAAAGGAAAAGGCTTTTCTAGGGTTCTGAATTTTTGTTTTGACCTAAAGAGAGATGCTAGGGTTTGGGAAGAGAAAGGAACAAGAAGCTTCAAAAATGTCTCCAATGGGATTTCTTCTCCTTCTACCTCCTTCCACTCCTCCATGAGTGGCTAATCTTCTTTTTCTAGGGTTTTGATGAAACACTAGCCATGTAACTATTTTGTTTTCCTTTTGATTCTCAATTATGTAAAGGTTTGAACCATTGTATGGTGTTTTAGAAATTCTTTATATATAATTTTCATTATCTTTTTAAATATTTGACTTTCTATGATTGTTGAATGTTATCCATACATGAGTTTTCTATTCTTTCACATTCAAGGTATGAGACGAATCATACTACGAGGGACGAGTCGTGTCACTACCCTAGTTTAGAGTGAACAGTTCATACTACTTGAGATGGTTCGTGCCCGTACATTGAATGTGATGATTTCTTGTTAAATGCTTTGAACTTGTAGTTGCAAAGCATTAATCTGTTCAAACCCTAGGATAATTGATTTCAATTAGAAACCCTAATTACGTGGCTAGTGGTGGATTCTTGCCCTAGTTTTTCTCCCAATTCAGTAAACCAATTTCATTATTATTAATTTAATTCTTTAGTTTAATTTATTTATTATTAAATTAGGTTATAATCATTCAATCTTTTTATCAAAATTAATTTAGGAATTTATCAATTAAATTAGTTTAATTTCACAATAGTCCTTGTGGATCGATACCTGGACTTGCCATTATTCTGATTGAATTTGGTATAGTTTAGTGATTATATTTTGGTGTGTTCAACGACCTATCAAATTTGGCGTCGTTGCCAGGGACTTCTGGCGAAATTAGTTAATTTAAAGTTGCATTCTATTTTAATTTTTAGTTTAGGATTTTATGCTTTTGGTGTTGCTAAGTGTGCAGAGCGTTTGAAATTGGAGCTATCATTGAAGTGCAAGCGGAGCGTAGCCGAGCTTTAAAAAAAAATAAAACCGCAGCACTAAAGTGAGTAAACAGAAGCAAACACTCACAAGCAAAACCAAAGTGCTAAAACGAAAGTCAAAGCTCAACTGAGGGTTGGAGACAAAGTCTACACGTCAAGCATCCGCAAGACGAGTAAAGCGTTTTCATTAAACCGCTGTGAGTATTTCTTCCTTTGGTATTTTGCTTTCATACTTAGTGCACAGAGTCGAACTTATTGTGTGTCTGTGGGTAGTGTATGCACGGACGTCGTTCTTGTCGCCCTGAATTGTGGTGTTTGGACCTTGAACTAGAAAGGACCCTTAGGAGACTTAGGGCTTCTGCCCGTGTTCCTAGGCTTGAGTATTCATATTCATACATTGAGCCATTAGAGATGGCAGATCCTAATGTCCCGAATGTGCCCAACCGGACACTTAAGGATTATTTTACACCCACTGCATATACATCACCATCATGCATCCAATTGCCCAACACCACTGCTCTCATTATGAGATTAAGTCCAGCACCATACAAATGCTTCCATCATTCCATGGACTAACTCATGATGACCCTTATAAGCATTTGAATGAATTTCTGGAAATTTGCTCGACGGTGAGGATCCAGAATTTCACAAATGAGGCCTTAATGTTGCGATTGTTTCCATTCTCGTTAAAGGATAAAGCCAAACACTGGCTAAATTCTTTACCTGCTAATTCAATCACAACTTGGGACTAATTAAAGCAACGGTTCTTGGAGAAGTACTTTCCCATAGGTAAAACCAACCAACTTAGGCGAGCCATCACAAACTTTGCTCAAATGGATGGCAAGCAATTCCATGAGACGTGGGAAAGACTTAGAGACCTTCTACAACAGTGTCCCCACCACCAAGTGCCTGATTGGCAACTTGTTCAAACATTTTATTATGGCTTAACTGAGCCGCACCGCCAAATGGTGGATTCGTCCTGTGGTGGGACATTTATGTCTAAAAATGATGTCGAGGCATGGCAATTGTTTGAGAACTTAAGTGATAATTCCCTTCACCATGCCTCCGCAGCCCAGCAAGTCCGGCAACCAGTAGTTGGAGCCCCGAGAAAAGGGGGCATTTAGGAGGTCGGGCAAAACTTAGAGTTAGCCCAACAAGTAGATGCACTATCTCGCAAGATAGACCACTTATTAGCTACGGGACATGCCCCTACCCAGCAAGATCAGCCTCAATTCCGTGAGGCATGTGTTATATGTGCGAGCCCTGTTCATGACTTGAGTGAGTGCCCTTCGGCATCACAATTTCCGGAGTTAGTCCAAGAGCATGTGAATGTGGCTCAAGGATTCTCCAACCCAGGTAATGACCCATACTCCAGCACATACAATCCGGGATGGAGAAATCACCCTAATTTCTCATGGAGACCCCCTTCACAAGGCACTTCTTACAATCCTCCACCACCAAGGCAGAATTTCAATAATTTTGCCAACTAATCATCCTACCAACCACCGCAACCTTATCGACCCCCACAACCGTACCGGCAACCACAACCCCCGCCTGTTCCTCAGGGCAACTCTGCCTTTGAGACTCAGGTATTGGAAGTTCTCTCAGAACTTAAGGGGTTAGCACTAATAGTTCACTCCCACACTCACTCTATTGCCAAGATAGAGACCCAATTAGGTCAAATACCTAACAACATGAATCGGAGAGATGAGGTAAAATTACCAAGTCAAACTGTGGCCAACCCTAAGGGACAATACGGGGCAGAGAGTTCGGGTGGGAATGGTAAGCAACATGAGCAAGTGCAGGCGGTGGTTGCTTTGAGAAGTGGTAGGGAGTTAGAGTCTCAGTCAGTTGCGCCAGATGCAACTAGAGTTAAGAAGGGTGACCACGGGGGTACACCTAATGCGAGCAAGGGTGAGGGGAAAATACTTAAAAGGGATGACTTAGTCCCTAGCACTCCATATGTGCCTAAGGCACCCTTTCCCCAATGCCTTGATACACCGTCCCCTTTTAATAAGAAGGCGGCATCTACGGAGGCAATGATGGATGTCTTTAAACAGGTAAAAATCAACCTCCCCCTGTTGGAGGCGATTAAGCAAGTACCATCATATGCCAAATTTCTGAAGGACCTTTGTACGCAAAAGCGTAAATCTAGGACATGTGTCCCAAAAGGTCCTACTCACAGAGCAAGTAAGCTCCATCTTGTTGAATGACACACCTCCTAAGCTTAAGGACCCGGGTGCCCCAACCATTGCATGTATCATAGGGGACCATTTCATTGATAGGGCCTTATTAGATTTAGGGGCTAGTGTCAATTTATTGCCGTACTCTGTGTACGAGGAATTTGGGCTTGGCTAGTTGAAGCCCACTACTGTCACTCTTCAATTGGCTGACTGGTCCCTCAGAGTGCCATGTGGCATGATTGAGGATGTGCTAGTTAAGGTTGATAGGTTCTACTTTCCTGTTGACTTTTTGGTGTTAGATATGGAACCGGTAGCCAGTTCTAAGAAACAAATCCCGGTGATCTTAGGTCGACCTTTCTTGGCTACGGCCAATGTATGCATCAATTGTCGGACCGGGGTTATGGAAGTTTCATTGGCAACATGCAAGTGAAACTTAATATTTTCCAAGCATCCCAACAATCTCATGAAGAGAGGAGTGCTTATTAGTGGATGTTGTGGATGAGATTGTGGAGGAGGCTTTGTCCTCCATTTTTGTAGAGAACCCTTTAGAGAAGGTATTAAAATTGTTGGATGGGGTATTACATACCCATCTCAGATAGCAAGTGATGAGTCCCACACAAGTGGTGCCCAAGAAATCAGGCATCACCATTGTTGAGAATGAGGGAGGAGAGTTAGTCCCCACACGAACCACTACTGGGTGGCGAGTGTGCATTGATTATAGAAGACTAAATTCCTCGACTAGGAAGGATCATTTTCCTTTACCCAGGGGTTTGATGGACCCATTTTATTATGCTTGATAGATTGATTCCTTATTTTTTATTATTATTTTTTTTTTCTTTCTTCTTTCCTTCTATGTTATTCTGTTTTCTTTATTCTCGTTATGCTTTATTTGCGTCTAGGAGACTTTAAATCCTCTAAAGGTGTAATTCCTTTAGTGTTTGCCGTGCCCGAACGGCATTGACGGTCTGGTATAGCCACCTAACCGTGTTTGTAGTGAGTTCCTACGAGACCAACTGAGACGGTGGAAACTAGAGTTCGAATGGCAAAGCCTAGAACACAAAGGTTTGGAATTTCCGAGACTAGAGTCTGGTTTAAATACCCAGGGGTGTGGAGATTGCTTCAAAACTACCTCGGCTTGAACTCTGTATGGCAGCCCCATAGGTTGAGGTAGCTTTATGCGCCTCGATTCTGGATACCGAATCAACCTAGTCTGTTACCCTGTTGGAGAATAGGGAAAGTTACAAACACAGTTAGGTAGAAAAGTAGTACCCGTGGTTTTCGCGTGAAGATTATACCTTTAGTGGGCATTCCGTTATTTTCTCATATGTTATATTTATTTCGAATGTCAATTGAAGGTAGAAATGGTTAAGTATATTTTGGGCGGTACTAGCCCGAAGGCTATAAACTACGCTGGGTTTTATTACCTGGGGGATTCTGAAGTAGCAACTTTATGCCTTAACTCTGGTGCCTTTTGTTAGGTGCTGTGAGTTAGTAAAAAAAAAAAGGAGGTTATACTTGTTCATTTTAACATTAAAAAAAAAAAAAAAGAAGTATGCTTTTATGTTTATTTTCTGTGTTTTAAAAAAAAAAAAAAAAAAAAAAAATATAGTTGTTATACTTGTTCAATTTTACAAAAATAAGAAATAAAAAATAAAAAATAAAAACAAAATCTGTGTTGTACTTAAAAAAAAAAAAAAAATTCCCGCATGTGCGGCACTGTGCACGCACATGCGGCACGATCTCACCAAATCAAGAGTTGCCCCTACTTAATAAGGAGGTGCGGTGGAAGCAACATTGACCAAGCCGCACGTGCGGCTTGGGCCCCGCACGTGCGGGACGACGAAATTTAAAAAAATAAAAATAAAAAAAAGAAAAAAATTTTTTTGCGCGAGGGTGAATCGCCGCAGGTGCGCAAGTGCCTGATTGGTGCGTGGGTGGTGCGGAAGAATTTAAAAATAATAATAATAATAATAATTTGTTTTGTTTTATTCTTATTATTATTTTTTTATTTCATTTTTTTTTAATTTATTGAAGTAAATAAATTTTAAATAAATACATAAATAAAATTTTAAAATAAATAAATAAATATACAATTATTTTATTTATAATTTTTTTTAATATATAATTATAAATAAAAAAATAATTTTTTATGTATTTATTTTTATTTTCTATTTTTTTTATTTTCGTACTAAAAAAAAAAATTCTCAGAAATAAAGGTTATAATAATAATCCTAATTTAGTTTATTTTTATTTCCTCTATTTGTTTAATTTTAATTGTTCGTTAGTGATCCTAGTTAGTTTAATTTGTTTGTGGATTGTTTTATTTTATTTTTATTTTTAATTTGGTTTGTTTCGTTAGTGATGTTATTTTATTTTATTTTATTTTATTTTATTCTATGATGTAATTGTTCATTTAATTATTAAGTAGTTTAGTTCTTCTTCTATTTTATTTTATTTTCTTCTCTTCTATTAAAAAAAAAAAGTGTTTAGTTTAAGTTATTTTATTTTATACTTTAGTCTCTTTTGTAGTTTAGTTATTTTATAGTTTAATTTAGTTTAGTTTAGTGTAGTTTATTTTATAGTTTCGTTAATTTAATTTAATGTCATTTTTATTCATTTATTTAATTCTTTTCGTTTTTATATTAAAAAAAAAAAAAAAAAAAAAAGGTGTGTATATGTTCCTCTCTGCCTACCTGGATGTGCACCTACAATTCTAGTAATATTCTCTCATTTTTCTTTACTTTTCCATTGAGGACAATGTCATATTCAAGTTGGGGGATGAGGGTTATATTTTCTTTTGTGCATTCCTATTTGGCTCATAATTCATGCTTGTACCTGTTTCACTTGATTGCATTACTTCACCTGATGTGACTTCTTGCTAGTAGGGTGATGATATTTACATATGTTATTTGGAGATCATAGTAGACTTGTATGAAAATGGTTTATTGGGTAGATACTTGCATGTGATGTTTGCACGAGGAGAGTTGTCTGTGTTTATGATTTTAGTACATTTGTCATGAGTATGCCTTAATTCACATGAACACACTATCATAGCGGTGATCTTTTTATTATAATCCCTGGTGTACATCATTGATAATAGCTAGAGTTACAGAAAAAATAAATGAGGAGCCAAGATTGTTAAAAAAAAAAAAAAAAAAAAACACTTGACTTGTTTGGGTTCGTAGTCTTTTTAACTCGAGTTATTAAGCTTGTAGGGTGTCTTTACACCTAACGCCCTAAAACCGTCTGGTTTGGGAGTTATTGGCCCAAAACTTGCTACATGGGTTAATTAGAAAGCTTAAGGGACTTGGACATTGCACAGTTAAAGAAAAATAAGAAGAATGACTTGTTCGGATTCGTAGCCTTTTCAACTCGAGTTATTAAGCCCGTATGGGTGTCTTTACACCTAGTGCCCTAAAACCGTCTGGTTTGGGAGTCATTGGCCCAATGCTTGTTACATGGGTTGATTAAAAAGTTTAATGGATCAGGACATTGCACAGTCATTTTAAAAAAAAAAAAAAAAAAAAACAACTTTTGAAAATCTTGGCTGCAACAGGTTAGTTTTTCTGTCTTTGTTGGGTGTTATTATGAGTTACACTGGGCTATTGTAGTGGATAGTTAACTAATATGGAGATTGCACTTTACACCAAGGTACTCATGACTTGTTTACTAGCATGTACAAGTACAGGGGACTTTACTTTTGTATTAACTGAATTGTGGTTTTGACTCAATAGGTTCCTTCATGTTTGTCTACTGTGTCTTTAATGACTCATGATGTCTCAATATCACACTGTAGTGGCACATAAGTTGATTGTTAGGTGGAGTAGTGTGGTCATTGTTGTTGAGTATATATGAATATGTTAATGTTTGTGGGTATCATTTCTGGAAACCCTCACGAGATTTACTCGTCCACTTGGAGTAACCTTGTGGTTTAAAGACTTGTTGCATATGCTAAATGTAACCGTTTTTCCCACGAAAGAGGAAATAGATAGATTTTGTTTAATTTTATTTTATTTTACTTGTTTGAGGACTAACAAGTAGTAAGTTGGGGGATGTGATTAAGGCTGAAATGTACATCATTGAGGCCGTTAATTACAATCTCTTAACTTCACTTGCTGGTCAAACCGTATATTTTATGTGTGTTGAATGTCAATCAGGTTGTACATCGTCGGAGCATAAAATGGGCAAAAAGACAAAATTTGGACAGAGTTGACTTTTTCTGGAAAAGTCAAACCGATATTTTAAACCTGTTTGGAAGTGAATAGAAGTATAAAAAGAAAAGGAAAAGGCTTTTCTAGGGTTCTGAATTTTTGTTTTGACCTAAAGAGAGAGGCTAGGGTTTAGGAAGAGAAAGGAACAAGAAGCTTCAAAAATGTCTCCAATGGGATTTCTTCTCCTTCTACCTCCTTGCACTCCTCCATGAGTGGCTAATCTTTTTTTTCTAGGGTTTTGATGAAACCCTAGCATGTAATATTTTGTTTTCCTTTTGATTCTCAATTATGTAAAGGTTTGAACCATTGTATGGTATTTTAGAAATTCTTTATTTATAATTTTCATTATCTTTTCAAATATTTGACTTTCTGTGATTGTTGAATGTTATCCATACATGAGTTTTCTATTCTTTCACATTCAAGGTATGAGACGAATCATACTACGAGGGACGAGTCGTGTCACTACCCTAGTTTAGAGTGAACGGTTCGTACTACTTGAGATGGTTCGTGCCCGTACATTGAATGTGATGATTTTCTTGTTAAATGCTTTGAACTCGTAGTTGCAAAGCATTAATCTGTTCAAACCCTAGGATAATTGATTTCAATTGGAAACCCTAATTACGTGGCTAGTGGTGGATTCTTTGCCCTAGTTTTTCCCCCAATTCAATAAACCAATTCATTTATTATTAATAATTTAATTCCTTAGTTTAATTTATTTATTATTAAATTAGGTTATAATCATTCAATCTTTTTATCAAAATTAATTTAGGAATTTATCAATTAAATTAGTTTAATTTCACAATAGTCCCTATGGATCGATACCTGGACTTGCCATTATTCTGATTGAATTTGGTATAGTTTAGTGATTATATTTTAGTGTGTTCAATGACCCATCAGTGTCCAAACTTTTACTTGCTTATTCTTATATTACGTGTCCCTCATTTTCCAATTAAAAAACAAAATTAATTAGATAGATGAGAAGAGTAAGCTTCAAACCTTAGATTTTATTTAAATAAATATTTTA